>JBAJNP010002914.1:0-43725 GCA_036877545.1 Yasuhikotakia modesta | reverse complement strand
GTGTTGGGAGGTACGAACTTCTTATTAGTTTGTTATTCTATACATGGGCTTAATGTTATGACTTTTTTAGAAGTTTGCCCCTTAAACTCATCACCAATTTTGTGGTTGGTTGCTAGGGTGTTGCTATGCGTTTTTCTGGCGTTCTAATTGGCTGTCCTGGGTTCTGGGACGCTGAGTGCAAATCGAGTCTCTGTAATGTTGTGGGATTTGCTGCCGATTTTTTTTCGTATGTTTGAGTGCTTGGAATAACAAAATCTCTCTCTAGTAGCTTCGTATGACTTGACGTCTCAAGCCACATTAATTTCCAATATTACAATATCAATTGCTGAACTTCCAGTATTATTTATTATTACTAAAACATTTTAAAGCATGTAACATGTCACAGTTCTGGTGATGACTTAAAGAAAAGTTAAACTTATTTTAAAACTTCACCACGTTAGCACCGGTTTAAGGAGGTTTAAATTAAAGTCTTCAGGAAAGCTTATAGATAAATAAAAACACATTCACAAGTTATTTTAAATGACTAACAAAATGTGAGTAAATGTTATGTGCCCTGTTCTGTGTTTAAGTGAAATGTAATGAATTATTCAGCAGAACAGAACAGAATACTGTATTGTTCAGCACAGCTGTTATTGCGAGACGTTTTGGGCTCTGCTCAGTAATCCACATTATAAAGACATACAACAGATAGATGTGCATGTAATTCTGTCTACAAAATGGGGTCCATTTCTGTGTGTGTGCATTAACCTTCAATTCACATTTATTTACAATACATATCATTTAAACAAATATTTACAGAAAATGTTAGTAGTTACAAACATCATACATACGCATTTATTTAAGGCTGAAATACTGTAACAAATACTAATGCAAAGATTATTTGGTGTGAACAACGATTATAATACGCGCACCTTTTATAGGTATTAGCTAAAGTTTAAAAGTTTCCAAAAACTTTCAGTATCACAACGAGACAATATGAAGTCAAACACGAGATTAAATGTTTATCTCGTTTCACCCAGAGAGCTCGACAGCCTTTGACCTCAACGTTTTGTGAAATCCGTCTGTGCTGGTTTCTATTTATCTATTGTTTGTCTGTTTCGAGACTAAAAATAGCGAGCGAAACTGGGTGACACCGCGACCAACACCTTTATCAGCCTTAAACCGCAGACGCGCACCGAGCCGAAACGTTCCCGAAACGTTTGATGAAGGTTTTCTGACCACGTTACTAATGCAATAACGTTTCAAAACATTACACTGCGTTTATTTCAGAAAAACGCACCGCTTAAATAGTTACTAATATACGATGCGTAATAAAAAGTCACCAAAGCAGGAACGTGAACACAAACGTTTTGATCGTTCTCAGTACTTTCAAAAGAACCTTCAGCGTTTGTGTTACGTAATGGAAACGTTCTTTGTGGAACGATTAGCGGGGATGGGCCGCTCGCGCTGGTAAAGCCACTTGGAGAAGCCAGCGGTCCGAACCATCGTTCCCGGTTGTGCGCGCAGGCTGTACAGGGATTGTGGTCGGGCTGTCTGCCCCCCTCGCACCCTCAGCCAGGGCTTATGTAAAGAACAGAGCAGCCTGGCCAAGCACGAGCTATTTATAGCCCAGCACTGCGGAGCCTTCGCTGGCGGAGGCCGTCACGTGCGCGCGCGCGCGCCGCCGAATCAAAGGGAGTATCCCGGCAATGCGCGTAAACAAAGGAAGGTCAGCGAGAGAAGGTGAGGCCCGTGCGCGCGCTTATACATATCAGGTCCTTATAAGTGCGCAAAGAGGACAAACAGTCGCTTATAAACAGCGATTCTCCGTCTCTCCCGTCCTGCCCTTTGCAACGGAGACGCGCAAACAAACGGGCGCACGTGCGCGCGACAGAAATAGCAGCAGATTATAAAATCTTTTTTTAGCGTTTGCGCGTCTATTTCTGAGAAATTTGTCAGCACAAAACTCGACCCTCGCAACTGCTTACAGCCACAAACCCTGAAGTTTAAACCTCATGCTGTTGTTTTATTTCTGGCTCAGGTGCCCAAATGTTACTGTGAAATGCATGAATGTCATGTACTTTATAAACGCATGTAACGCATTGATGCTTCACTTCAACAGACTCTGAAACTACAGCACAAGCATTTTTTTATTCATTGTTTATTCATTTGAATTCGGCTTTTTTAAAGTATATGTTTTATACAATCGGGCTTTAAACATGCAGATGCAAATGTTTTAAACAAATGAACAGCAAAAGTCTTTCCACCGATCACATTCAGACCAAACCCTAAAGCCTAAAATGACAGCCTGTGTGTTTATTTTCACTCCATGACAGTTGACCTACATGCATGGACTTAAAGAAGATGTTGTTTTGCATTAAAATGTAATTGTAATAATTCTGTTTTTCTTATAGTGAATACAGACCCAACCTCAGAGCTTAAACTCAGTTTGTTTGTCTCCCTGAGTTGAGGTCGGGTAAATAATTCTGTGTTTAATGTGAACTTTTTAAATGTTGCTTCAGACAAAAACGTGACAGTTTTGACAGTCTAAGATCTTGATTGGTTGGACAGGTTTGATGTCATAAAGCGCAAATGCCAGCCCTCCAATTAGCTTCCTCGATCTTAACATGTGATACACTTGGCCAATAAACAAGCCCTTTAGAAATGCTGATGTCACTGCAACAGGTAAAACGTTGTCCGGCGTTCTCGTATTGTTCGGCGTGAACCAGACCGACTGGTTCTAGAATGACTCCAGTTGCAATTTTCATGCGTTTCCTGATCTGGGGTCAGCTTTCTGATACACACTGTACACAGTCCCCATTGAGTCCAATCTGATTATCTTATCTCTGTACAGAACAGTCTGAAGATGAGCGCTCATGCTCTTAAAAACCACTATGATAAATAAGATTAACCGTGAGGGATGTTATTTTCATCAAAAGGAGCGACCGGCGGGGATGAAATAAAAAATTTAAATAAACAAACAACTTCAGAACAGCTTAGTGCTTTATAATAATAAAGTGATTAAATAAAGTGATCTAATTGGACGAGCCATATTTGAATAGCCTGTGACAGCGAATCACAGAAGTTCTGTTACATTGTAAGTTAAAATAGTTAAGTTGTAGTAAATACATTCAATTTTTATTTACATTATAGAGTTTTTGATGTAACACAGAAAACACAGGCTTGTTGTGTTACAGTATCTAGTTATGTTACAGTATGGCCTGTGTTCTGCTGTGTATTTTATTTGATGTAATTCAGGCTGTGAATTTATTTATTTAAATTGTTATTCTTTAACCTCATGCTACGTGAAACTTTCTCTGTGTGCAAAATGTCGTGAGAAATAGTGACTCTGCATCTGGCTCTTATATATAACTGTAGACGGATAGACACCCTGTGTTTTCATCACACACTTTTCTTTCTATAGATCAACATCTTCAGTCCATTCAAAACATGTGCAGAGGCCTTCATCTATGATAGCAGTGCGCTTGCAAAGTGATGGAAGGGAAGAGACACAACCACTGTGCAGATATTGATAGTTTTGGTGGTTTTGGTTCAGATTAGTGCAGGTGAGGTAGGGTGGAGATCTCAGTGGATCAGACACGCGCCCTCTGGAGGTCAACAGTGGAGATACACAAGTAATGGCGATTGATATAAACATATCTTCTGTGGAAGTTATCAGTCTGAATAGAAGTATAGGATGTGTCGAGCTGTGCATGTGTTTATGTGTTACAGGGGTGTGGCTATGAAAGCAGGGCGAGATTTTAAGCTTTCAAAGTTATGCTGCCTTTCTGAAATTACCTGTCCTACCTTTAAAAGCAGGGCGGACAGTTTCGGAGAGGTTAGCAAAGCCACACCTCCTGCCACACGTAACCACATACATGTTTGATGACGTCATATCGAAACAACATAAAGGATCATAGAATAAGTTTAGACAACTTAGCAGGATGTGAAGAGACGTTCAAACAACATAACAAACAATGTTTCTGAAAACTGCTTAGCCTGCCTTTAAACAGTGAGGCTAGCTTAAAACAACAAGATTGAATTTATTTTTAAAAGATCAATGTTTTATAAATTCATGTGCATGAATGGATTCTGTTGGATAGTTTTAATGTTATGCAGAACATTTTATTTGCAAATGTGTGGCTCATATTTAATGGCAAATATGAGGAAATGTATTTGAATAACATTTGCAGGTGAGGCCGGCTTCACTTCCTTGATGCGTTTTTGCATTGAAACCGTCATACAGTCAAATGTTTGGAAATAAACAGCTGCTTGTTTCCTTTTTGTGATCAGTTCTGCTCCTCGCAGAATGATATTTTTATCTGACGTTTTTCAATTAATATGACAAAAATGCAGATTTAACTGGTGTGTCAATGATGGCCACAACAAATCATTTTTACTTAAATGTGTTTGCAGTTATTCACTGTGTCTGTGAGACAACAATGTTTTGTAGTAAATTTTCTCTGGTAGCCACATCAGGATAAAACTGTACAGTCAGCTACAGTAAACTTGTGTTTTAAAGTCTATGTGAAGTGAAATTGATGTTCACAGAATTCAAAGTGAAATGGAGAAATGGGGGCGTGGCTTGTTTGTTCCGCTCTGAGTTAATTGGATCTAGAAAAGCTGGCGTTTAGCATGCAGAAACTGACCATTGGGTGGAGTGGTAACAACTCTGGCTCCGCCCAAGCCGTCATCATCAGAGAAGGTTATTATAAGCTACTCCTGAGCGTCCATTTTTAAATATTTAAAGGGCACATGACACAAAAAATGACACGCAGACAAATCAACACATGCTGTAATATTACATTTTAAAAATTGGAAGTTTACTTTAACCAAGAAGTTAAGAGGAACAACATATCAACTGTCCGTTAGTCTCAGATCGGAGACTTACATTTTCTCTATATATTGTCATATTTAAATACAAGGATTAAATTGAAAAACGATCTCCAAATTCCTTTATCTCTTGATCATTTTTTGGCACTGTCGTTACAGATTGTCTTGTTGTCACAAGCTTGTGGGACGAGTCTATATTTGTCTGCGTTTGTGCTGATAGCAGTGATATCACATGATGGTCACAGAGTGTCGACTAATATTCAGCCTTTCTGCAGGAAACTGAGGATAAAGAATCAAGCGTTTGTTATCTACGACTATCTTCAGCACACTAGCTGTAGGGATGTTTTCAAGCGTTTTCTTCTCATTCGGGTTCAGGCTAATATCTGTGTCTCTTTTTTAAGACACAAAGTTGCTACAAATTAGGAGTTTGACTATCTGTGTGTTTTTGCAGAATGTTTTTAAGGCAGTTGTTAGCTGAGAGCTGATTGGACGAGCATGTGACCAAATAAAAACTGTAAAATGCATCGATTGTGTTTTTATACGCAAAACGTAGCAAAAGTTATACATAAGTATACAGATGAAGAAAACAGACATGAATGCTGTAAAACAGAAATGAATGTAGAAAGTTTTTAGATTGTAAGAAAGTTGCAACAGATTATTTTCTTTAAAAGACAAAAACATTAACTTTGTCACAGAAAAACATTGATGTACTAAAGAACTAATAGTTTTAAATCTTAATATTTTACTGTGTTTGTCTGTATAGTTTTCTTGAGCGGATTGATGCATTGAGACAGGCTGACTACACTCCAACAGACCAGGTACTTAAACTTCATCTTAATCTTAAACTTAAAACAGCTACTTAAACTTAAACCAGTTCATGTGATTATTCACACACTGGTGAGATACTCTGTAAATGCATTTTGTAAGTCATGATGTTACAGATGTTTTCTAGAATCTTCTCATACTAACCCACAAACACATTTTCTGTACCTTTTTTCCTCTTTCTCTCGTTCAGGACCTCCTTCGCTGCAGAGTTTTAACATCAGGGATTTTTGAGACCCGATTTCAAGTAGACAAAGTCAACTTTCAGTGAGTCCTCCAGATGTTACATATAAATATTTACGGAGTGTTTCGGGTTTGTTCTGTAGGCCATAAAAAGAAAATCACTTACTATTGTCATTTTAAGCGTCTTGTCTCTGCTTGTCCATTAGAGGGAGACATCCTACAGTCTAATTGAATTCTCTCTTTCTTTCTCTCTCTCTCTCTTAGCATGTTTGATGTAGGAGGTCAGAGAGACGAAAGAAGAAAATGGATTCAGTGTTTTAATGGTGAGTGTGTGTAAATACTGTGTGTGTGTGTGTGAAGCGCTTGGGTGTGTTGAGTGCTAATTCTCTGTCTGTCTGCAGATGTCACAGCGATCATCTTTGTAGTAGCGAGCAGCAGCTATAATATGGTCATAAGGGAAGACAACAACACAAACAGACTGCGGGAGGCGCTTGATCTGTTTCGCAGTATCTGGAATAACAGGTTCTATTCTCCTCCTGTTCCTCAGCGTTAGACACACACACAAACACACACACTCTCTCTTTGTCTCTCTCTCACACACTCACTCTCTCTCACACACACACACACACACACACACTCTCACTTTCTCTCACACACTCTCTCTCACACACTCTCACTCTCTCTCATACACACTCACTCTCTCTCTCACACACACACACAGACACACACACTTCCTGGAAAGTCTGTCCACGATATTTAGCAATATGGTTTGCAGAAAAACATGCTTTTAGTGAAGGTGTGGCTTTATTGACTTCTGACCTTTGTATCTCTTTTTTTCTGCAGATGGTTACGGACGATTTCTGTCATTTTGTTTCTCAACAAACAGGACATGCTAGCGGAGAAAGTGTTAGCTGGAAAATCCAAAATTGAAGATTATTTTCCTGATTATGCCCATTACACCATACCGGATAAAGGTACAGCTTTTATTTTTACAACAGAACCCAGTAACTTTCAAATTCTCTTAATTATGTATTCTTGTAGTAAAAATGATTTAAAACCGTAGTTGACTTTCTGTTGTAGTTATTCCCGAACCCGGAGAAGATCCGCGAGTGACAAGAGCCAAGTTTTTCATCCGTGACGAGTTTCTGGTGAGGGTGGAATTGTAATATACAGATTAAAACTGAGCGTCTGTTACCGTCACGTTACAAGGCGGCAGGAGATTTGCTGAATATTGCTGGAGTGGTAAAACATGTCTCTCTCTCTCTACAGAGGATCAGTACAGAGAGCGGAGAAGGCCGCCATTACTGTTACCCACATTTTACGTGCGCAGTGGACACAGAAAACATCAGACGGGTGTTTAACGACTGCAGAGACATCATCCAGCGAATGCACCTGCGGCAGTACGAACTCTTGTGATTTCCCTCCCCTTGTGCTCCTCACACACACGTCTCCACCCCCTGCCCCGCCTACACCCCAAACGAGGCCTGAACCGCAGTCAAAGAATTACTACTGATGCTTGGAAGACCTCTGAAGTCTTTGAATTACTTGTTTTATAAATGGTTGGTTGGGTGTAGGACGCGACGCTGACTGGGTTTCCCCGTGATTTTATTTCAATCTTTCTTGTTTTCGTTTTCGGTTTGCCATTTGTTTTTGCCATTCCATGAAGCCTCAGGCTACCTCCTTTTGGTTTATTATAATAAAATGATATAGTTGTGTGTAAATACGTGCCGCCGCCTGTCGGTTTATGAAGATCGCATCACCTTGTGACCTCCAGGAGCCCTAGTTTAGCTTCTGGTCTCTAGGGCTCTCTGCTGCTTTCTGTGTCCAGACACTGAGGAGCGCCCGGGGACGGGGGCAGCGTGTTGCGCGGGGGGGATGTCAAACACTGGCGAAAGGAGAAAAAGACCACAAACATGTAACGCACTTTTCCATCAAGTTCTAACTGACGTTTTTTCTTTCCGAAGATGGACAAAATGTAGCATCACACCATGAGTTTCTCTGTCCCCGCTTGAGGATGTGGGCGGGGCCAGAGGGTGATCGTTGCATCCTTTTTAACAGGAAGGGGCGGCGCCTTCATTGCGAGGGGGCGTGGCTCTGGGAACATTATCAGAGTCAGTCTGGCGACATAAAGACCACAGTGCTTCAACATGGAGACCGTCCCATTTCTTATTTTGGTTTCTTAACTTGTACGAACTGTGCAAGAGTGATTTTCCTGTTTGCTTTCCTGTACAGACTTAAAAAATGTTATATTATTTTGTACAACTTTATTGAAAGAGAGTAAAAATCTACTTGTAGATCTTTGTGCCTTGATTATGGCTGTACCTGTAAATGAAGCTGAGACGTACGTTTTGACTGCGCTGTACAGCTTGATGTCACCCGTCGGCAGAAGCGACTGTGGATGGGAACCTAATCTGTAGTTTTGTTTCTTTTTCGTTGGGTTATTTGTTCGTTTATCTGCTTTGTTTATATAAAAAGATAAAAAGGTCTTTATTAAAAAAATCCTAAAACCTGTATACATTATGCAAATTGACCCCTTACCTGCGGTTATTATGATCGTACAAAACAGCATCATGCCTTTCCTCTTGTGTTTTGTTTTCATTTATTTTTAAATCTCAGCTTTAAAAAAAATCAAAAATGGAAAAAAATTAAGTGTCCGAAATCACAACCTGGTGTTGTTTTCTGAGGAACCTTTTGGATATGAAGTATGTCTGCGATATATATACACACGTGTGTGTCTGTGAGCGTGTGTGTGTGCGCGTACACACACACACGAGAGACAAACATTGGGCCACAGACGCATGACATTTGTATGTGTTGTGTGTGTGTGTGTGTGCGAGTGAGTTTGCAGGAGTGCATTGTGTGCACTTTTATAAATGTATGTACATGTAAATTTATAGGTCTATATAAATATATATGTACAATTCTACATGTTTAATTATGTGTGTGGTGGTGTATACATACTTTTGTGTACTTACACACATAGATAAGCATGTCCAGGGTGTAATGAATAAATGAGAGTGCAATATGGAAAGCAACTGTTCGTCTCCCGCGATTTACATCCCATCATACACAAAACAGGAAACACCAATAATCATTAAACTGCGATAGTCAGTGAAGAGTCAATAAACAGATCGTTTTATTGCTTTATTAATAATGGTTATTTTAAATATTCAGATTTATAATACACACAATTAAATATTCTCTATTTTGTAAATCAACAACATCTGAATTTCAGGTTCTGATTTCAAGACAAACATGTTTATTAGCTTTGTTTTCTTGTTGCTCTAATTCATTTTGTTTTAACGCAACCTTTCAAGTCAGGCACCAAAACCAGATAAATTATGTTACACACACAAATTCTGGTTGACACAAAATTAATATTTGTATCTAAATTCAAACACATTTAATATATATTAGTTATTACTCCAGTAAACTGCATCTCCAAAACTTATTCAACTTGTAAATACTATGTGCTTTAAGTCATGTTGCACAAGAAATACTTTTTAAAATAAATCTTCTAAAGCCATACATTTTGTTTTCTGTGTGACATAGTTTTGAAGTTAACGTCCTAACATCTGCAAAGAATCTGTGGCAGGCTAAAAAACACTTACGGTCACATTAAAATGTGCTAATAGTGAAACTAAAAGGCTAACCACATTAAATGTTTTCAGTGCAAGATCTTGGTTTATCACAGCATTGCACAAAACAAAATATTTTGCAAACACCCTATTGGTTTAGAAGATGAAGGCACTTGATTGGCTGTTCAGATGTTCATATGCTGTATATTTTGCCAAGCACTTCCATATAGCACAGAAATAACATTTAGATATTGTGTCCAAGCTAGTTACATTGTCTTTAGCAGTCCTTTGGAATACAATACTCAAAGATACAAAGATACTGCTGTACTTCATAAGAGTATGTCCTTGTTTTTACAGACAGATGTTTTGTCCATTTTTGCATATTTTTCACATGTTGTTCCAGGCTGTTCCCAAGCACAGCTGCAAAATTTGATTTCACCCTTGAGGGAACTCAGGTAATTAGAAAGTCTTCGTTGGATTGGATATAAAGTCTGGCAATCGAATTCTCTGAATAAGTGTCGCTTCAAAATGGAATGATCTGCCATTAGCAGATGCCTTGTGATTGAAGAACGCAAAAAATTACTGCTTTTCAGATGGTTTCCTGTTTGTGATCTGCAGGGTGACGTGTCCGGTTGGCATGTAACTGCGGGTTTGTGCAGAAACCTGCGTTTTGAAGCTTTGCTGACCTCCCTGCTGGCCTCTCTGGACCTCAGAGCAATACGTCGGCTGTACCTCGAACCTCGCAAAGCTGTTAAGCCCCTCCTCATTGGAACGACGTGAAGAGTTGGTTGAAGGCTCACTTGTCACACGAATAGGTATGGTCTTTTCTCGCCGTGGCCGAGAGCTGCTGTTTGCTGAAGCACCTGGAGTGAACATGCTAGAAATGTGCTCCTTGAAGGACCTGAAGATGCCCATGTGAGGTTTCGTGGGTGCCATGGGACGGCCAACGTTCAACAGGACAGGTTGACCAATCACAGGCTCATTAATTTCCCTCTGCACGACAGAGATCTCGCAGGGAGCCTCAAC
Source organism: Yasuhikotakia modesta (assembly GCA_036877545.1). Lineage (NCBI taxonomy): Eukaryota > Metazoa > Chordata > Actinopteri > Cypriniformes > Botiidae > Yasuhikotakia > Yasuhikotakia modesta. Next base: position 33,304 of record JBAJNP010002914.1, on the reverse strand, counting down.
AGCGTGCCGGTCTGTAGCGCCTCCAAACGTTTCACCTTCCTGAGGAACATAATCCTCAAGGTCTTCAAGAGTAAGAACTCGATTGCCATCAGTCAGTATTTTGTGATCACATGTGCCAACCTCATCACCCTCATCTTCTGGCTCCAACACGATGGTTCCTTCATCATCACCATCCAAATCCAACACATACGGCTCACTCATTTCTGAGCTATTTGGTGCAAATGTTGTTGGCATGTTGACGATCCCTGATGTCACCTCCAAGACATTTTCTGTCACATCTTCTTCATTTGTACCAGCAGAAGGTTGGAAAGCCACATCGCCCATTGGTGTGGACTCCACTAATTTGTTGTTCGAGTTATTGGTGTTTGGGTTGGTAGGTGGAGACAGCTTGCCAGGGGAGACGCCCCTTCTCCTTGGTAACTTTGGTGATTTGTTCACTTTGTATTCGATTATCTCTTCAACTTCCACCCATCTAGGGTTCCTGGCTGCAGCCCCCTCAGATTCTGGAACATACAGTGTTGGTGCAGACTTTTTGGCCAGTGTTCGTCTCTGCCTGGACGGTTCGGGTGTGGAGGTCTCTGAGCGGAAAGCCCCCATGGGAGACGCCCGAGGGGACGCGTGTCGTTTCATACGTGTGTTCTTCACCACAGTGGTTATGGTCTCCTCACTTACAACAGAAAAAAACACACGTGTGTTAGTGCAGCAGGAATAGCTTTTTGTGTAAAATCCAACACATTTTAAACGTTTCAATTAAAAATGTGAAACACACTAGTTAAATAATCAAAGCCTGGGCAAGGCTTTGATTATTTAACTACTGCCTTTGACTATTTAACTAGACTATTAAACAAAGCAAAGCGTAGCTGAACAAGGTTAGATTTAGGTGCATATATACTAAACAGGGCAAAAATTATACTTACATTATTATGGTTTTCTTTGGCATTATTGTGTCCTGTTCTGTTACTAATTAAAATAAAACAATACGGGGGTTAATAGATATTATTTCAAAGTATCAAATAGCCAATGACTGATTTTGTACCAGTACATTCTTAACAATTCAATGATTATTTAGATGTTTTAAATGTCTTTGAATTTTTTATTTTTAGATGTTTTACAGGCATCATCTACCTTCTATAGTCATGGCCTGAGCTCTGCGCTCCCCAGCCATTGCCACGGCCGGAGTGACCAACTGGGCGGCACAGCGGGCGCTACCCAGACGATTCGACAGCTGCAGGGAAATGATGGCAGTCATCAGTAGAAAGTAAATCATCTAATATATTAACAGTAACAATACAAACTGACAATACAAACATGCAATTACAAACGTAAAGTGCTGCTGGGATTATAGTGTGAACGTGAAATTGGTTAGAAATTGGTTTAGTAATGGTTTCATTGGCTTAATAATGGTTTCATTGGTTTAGTAAATCAGTAGGTTCCTACCTCACACTCGTAATGTCCCAAGTCTCTTTCTCCAGGGTTCTTAATAACCAGAACCAAAACACCGCTGCGGGATTCACTGTAGGTCTGATACTTCTCCTGGTCTGTTAGGAGTTTACCATCCTTAAACCACCTGTCCATTGAGATACAGGTAGGACAATCAGAATAATGCCATAGTTCAACATTATCTCATGTTGTAGTTTTTGATGTTGCTTGGAGAACTGAGGTCTGCTGGTTCCTCTTACCTGATCTTGGGGCTCGGTGCGCTCTGAATGGTGCAGCTGAACTGAGCATCTTCTCCAGGAAACAAAGTTGCATTTCTGATCTTGTTCACAAAACGTGGAGGTACTACAAGAGATTCAGCAGGAATTAGCAGGAACTTCTCGACCAGTAATTCGGTTCAATTTTGTCTACAGCGCTTTCATCGTTTTCATTGTTACAAAGTTGCAGAAAAACATTTTAGTGCAAACAGTAGAGACATTAAAAAACAGTACAGAGACAAGAAGTGAAAACCATAAAACTTTTAAAATACATTATTGTAATTAGCATTACTAGCCGTAAATGTTTAGAATGTTAAGAAATGTTAAGGATAAAGTCAATGCATCAATTTACACCCTATTTAAACCATCTAAAAATATGGAAGCTATAATCAGTGGATGTTTGTTTCCCCACATTTCTGGCATTAATTAAATTAGCACTTAGCAAACAATAAAATCTTAACTAGCTTTACTAGTTGACAGGTTTACTAGGTGACACTTACCCTGCACAGTGATTTTGCCAAGTGTGCTGGCGTTGCCCGCAGAACTTGTAGCGAAGCACATGTACTGACCCGAGTCATCTGCTGTCATGTTGTCTAATATGAGTGTGCAGGAGCCGTCCGGGTCTTCGATGATGATGTGATGAGGATCCGCCACTACGGCTCGTCCGTCTGTTGAAGCCAGAGATGGATTAAAAGTTCTTCATTTACAAGAAGGACCACAGAAGCCATCAGGAGAAGAATCAACTCAAAATCTGGTTTCTTACCTTTGTACCAGGTGACCTGAGGTTTGGGAACACCAGTGACCTTACAGGCAAGTTTAACAGTCTGTCCAAGCTCAGCTGTACAATCTGTTAGCACTGCGTCAAAGTCTGGTGGACCTGTTTAACATTGATTAACAAAAACAGTTTGATAACAATCATTATCTTCATTATATTTATTATAGTTTTGAATATCTGATTCATGGTTGCATCATGGTTGCACGTATTGGCATGCGAACATGGCTTACGCAGATCTGGGAGACTTACACCACATTGGCATGCTGTAGCGCATCTGAAGGTCACGGAGGTCTCGCAGCCAGGAGTTCTTGATAATAACGGTCCGAGCCTGCAGTGTGTACTTTCTCACCGAATCTTCTCGCTCATGCCAGATCTCAAACGCTCTCTCATCTCCCTCCACAGTCTCATTTACATCAATGTTTGTGAGCTAGAAAGAAAAATGTTTATATCAAATAAGAAATCAAAGAAATATTGAGCAAGTTATGCTTTGTGGTTTAATGAATTAACAATTTATTAAAAAGTCTTTTGAAAAATAATTTCCTTGTGTTTAAAATCAAAGTTTTATTCTCATGTAACAGCAGTAAAACATTTCAAGCCTCTCATTTAGAGCTCCTGAGGTTCTCAGACCTTCATCATGTTCTTGAAGACATAAGTCTGGGCGTCTGTGTTTGTGTTTCTCTTCTGCTTGCAGATGACGACGTGGTTTTTAAAGAGGAAGACGTGACGATGATGACCTCTAGATGATGTTCGAAGTCCGGGAGCACCTTCCCAAACGATAAAAGGCCCCTGCACAAAAAGTGTTAAATGTTATGAAAGTTATATAATAACATACAGGAGCAATTTATCACAAACGCATGAGTGAAGGGACGGACTGCCTGCGTTTTACCTGTCTGATAGGTTCTCCGAGAGCCTCCAGGTTGGCGGGGTAATTCTCTATGAGAGAAACATGATGCGTGTTCTCTGAGCGCTGGGAGAGGGATGAAACCATGGCATAGGCCTGTTCCAGCAAGCAGCAGTTCTGTCCATTCCTCGCTTTGTTCCGTATCATATCCTGAAATAAAACCAAAGACAATCATTGTCAACTGTTAGCAAAGACTATTGTCATGTAAGAATACCTCATACTGGATAAAAGCTTCTTAAATACAAATTATAAGCTGTTTTGCATAAGTGGAAGACGTTAAAGATTGTTGTAAGTGTAAGTGAAAGAAAGTGAATTAGAAGTGAAACCTTGCAGAAGCACAACAAGTGGGAACAGGAATGTGATTGAGTTCAGTTCTCACCTTTAGCAAAGCTTTGTACTTCTGAATTCTCTCCAGAGGTCTCTGAAGGTAAGCGTTAATGCTCAGCACAGGACCCTCAGAGGGGTCAACGTTTGCCAACTCTGAGACTGTGTAATCCTGATGAAAGAGTCAAAAACTATGTCAAATAAGAAGTTTACAAAGTGTAGAAAATCCATCACAGTCAGGAAGTTCTGATCAAATCTGAGACCCACCTTGAAGTACTGGTGTACCTCCTTCTCACTGATAGCGGACTCAGCTTGTGCTTGTCCAGTGAGGTACTGAAGATATTTCTCAAAACCTTCAGAGTGTTTCAGGAAATGCATGGCGACATCATCGTCTGTATCACATGTGCGCAGGCCAGGCAACACGGAGCTGCAAAGCAAACCACACTTTTCGTCTTCCTTCAGCTACCAAATATTGAAATACATTTTTGTTTACATCTGTATATGATACAAAACATTTATATGTATACTGTATGTTTTATATATGTCTGTATTTGACTTTACCTTTAGAATTAACATTGCAAAACTCTGATCTCTGTACCTGCCATGGAAATCTTTCAAATCGTTGATGTTACGGAAGACCGTTTCCTTGTGGCTGGAGATGTGAGCAGGCGTGTTCTCCTGCTCAATGTGCTTCAGATGGTGTGACATGAGGAACTCGATGTCCTTCAGGAACTCAGACTCTGTGCTGATCAGTTCCTGAACAAGTTGACTAGGCACAAGAGAAACAGGCAGTGAATTTGTCTTCACAGTGAATATTTGAGGGCACAATATGGCATGTGATTAAATTTTACTTATGTTTATGTGATTTGTTTTGGCATGTGTCTAAATTTACCTCAGTTTCTTCTTGTACTCCGTTTCGGTGACTTCCTCTCTGGTCGTTTCTGGAAGATCTGATGTGTCTGCAGATAGCTACAACACCAAATTCATCATTAGAAGAATATTCATAAGAATAACAGTCGCCAACAAAAACATTCAGGCACTTGTGTAACAAAACAAAGTCACACTTATTCACAAACCTTTAGCCTCTTGTCGAGGTACGCAGGGGAGACCCATCCCTGCCGAGACGGGGTGGATTTGGTGGGCTTGGTGCGAACCAGCCATTTAAGGGGATGAGCAGAGTCCAAAACTTCCACATACTGGCCCTCCTTAAGGCCGATGTACTCTTTACTGATGCCAATAGGGTTGTAGTCAGCAGTCGCCACATAGATGTCAAACATCTGGAAAAGTGCATAGACACAGCATCCATTCAGAAGACAGTAACTGCTTATTCCTTATAACACAGTCTGAGCACAATAATTCACACAGACACATATAAGCATAATTATACTACCTCTCCTCTGGCTTCTCCTTCATCAGACTCCGAAGACGAGTCTGCGATCAGGGAGGGCGGGCGAGACCGGCCGTGGTATGGAGATGGAGAGGGTGTTTTAGTTTCATCATCACTGTCGGCCGCTGGGACCCGCAGTGATGCTTAAAACAGAAGGAAAAGAAAGACAGACATCAAGTGTTAACAAATAAACACACATGATGTACAAGCATCAGTTGAGACAGCACGGATTTGATGATCAGCATGGAGTTATAACACCAGCACCATCCTCAGATTATATACAATTATTCAGATACATTTTTACTATATAATTTAATGATCTCATAAACACAAATTAGACTATTTGGTACACGACAGAAAGGCAAAAGGTTAATATTAAAAGTTAAACACACAAGTTTATATATATTCTTTATAATATATTCTTCAATATGATATATTTATGTTTACGATCATTATATTTTAACATATAACGTATTTGCAATGTGTGTTAAACTCTGTGAATCATTAAAGGGCCAAAATATTTGCGCAAAATATGATGCTATAAATATGATGTTATAAAAAATGATGTTATAAATATATACGTTATAAATATCACATATATATATTATGAACGTTATATAAATATAACTTCTATATGATATAAAGTGACGTTTTATGGTTAAAATATTTAAAATACGTACATATTATTATTATTATTAAGAGTGAGGTCACACGTGTCAGCGTTTACCGACAAATTACGTTTCACATGACGTCACGTCGCAATGAATCGCCCGAACAACTTTAATCTCGCGGTTACTTTATTATTAATATTATAAGCTATAATATAAGACGAAATATGTCCCTGGTGTGTGTCACGTCCACAAATATCGCTGCTGAAAGGATTCACGAGGAATAAAGTTCCTGGTTCTTCCCAATTTGATCCACAGAAGGTAAGAAGCGCGTATCGTTTTAATTCAGTATTTTTCAGTATCTCTCACGTACAAGCTAAACGTGTGGCTGTAGCATCTACCACCATAACAATAATCACAGGATGTTATGTTGCGTTTTGCAAAGTTTGGGATGCATTTGTTTTAAAACGAGAAAATGCCCACAGTTGCCCCCTGTAAGGTCCATTATCAGTGACGTCATTGCGTTTGGATAATAGCTACTGATGCACTGCGTATGTTTTGCTGTGATATGACATGCATTGGGCATAATACACATAATACACATAATACAACCATGTGCAAGCAAACACTAAAGCGTTGCTCATGCAAACTCCATACATTTAAATGAGCAGCAGGCATTTGACACTGTAATACTGAAACAGAGACACCCTGAGTGTGTTTAATAATCTACTATGTGCAAAATAAAATAAAATGACTGAATTTCCCAAAACTTTATTCTGAACTGTGACAAAAGGCCCTGAGTTTGTAGAACCATGACTTTTATTACCCAGGACCATGCATTTTAAATGTAATTTCACTTTTTTAAATAACAAACTGAACGCATAGCCTCACAGAGAAAAAAAGTCATGGTTTGTTTGTGTTACGCTGGCGGTTCTGCAGATACATACTGGTTACTCTGGGCCAAGATTTCATCCACTGGATCACTTGATGGTTCTGTGAGCTGTCTGAATAAATCAATGCTTCAGTGAGAATGTGAGTGAATGGAGGGAGAAGAAGATGAAGAAATGGATGGATAGTTTGATGGACAGACAAAAGAATGGAATCAGTGAATTGAGAAGAAGTTATGAAAGCCAAAGAGAGATGGTATCTTTTTACAAGACTAAAGTCCAGTCAAATTTTACTGAGAGAAAAGGCTGTATGGTGTAAGTATTAAGTATTTTAAAAGTGAATTTGAGACAGGCTTGACTCCGTTTCAGCACTCGGTACACCCTGTGACATAAATTCAAAGTATCTGGACACACAAAGCTCACTCAAAATCAAAGCACAGACTGTTTTGAGTGAATATTAGAACACATCCTGTAATGACAAACCACATTAAAAAGATAAAACTATTAGCAACTGGACATACAGATAGTAAAAAGCACTCATTTAAAAGTCTTAGGCAATTTTTATACTATACATTTGTAACTCGGTGCAATACAGTGGCAAACTGCAAAAATGTTCAGCTTACTAGTATTTGCTAAAAGATGGTTCTCTTACCTTGAGTGATTTTGGCAGATACCATTTCTGTGATTTGGTTTGTGAGCTTTTGTAAAAACTCCTCTGTACCCACTTCACCCAGGTAAGGTAGTTTGATCTCTCCTGAGATGTGATCACAAAACTCATTTGTACTTCAGATCACTTAAAAAATACCTCTGATATAAAAATATATACAAAAATAAAGGATCAAATATTCACCTTTGCCCTCTTCGTCAGGTGGGCTTATAGTAATTCCAAGAACCCTGAAAACAAATACAACTTTTCATCATTTCTTTATATCCAACTAATCTATAACATTGCTGGTGACCTTAAATATGAAACTGATTGAAACTGAATGAATACTGTAAGTTGCAATTGTAATCTTTTTTTGTCTCAACTTACTCTGGTCCTACTTTGCCCTTTTGTTCTGGTGCTGTTGGAAAGAAAAATGAAATCAAGACAAAAATGAGCAAGTGAGATCAGGTTAAAAAAAGCTACATTTTATGTCACTGTATAAAGGATCTACACCGTCATATATTGGTAAGACAGTTAATTAATATTATTTAAAGTCATGCTATCCTCTGTTACTCTATGTTCTGTAATTCAACGATGAAGTTCTGACCGGACTCCACGTCAAGTCGGGCTGTGTTGACTGACTGTCCACCGCGGTTGGTGGCAATGCAGGTGTACATGCCGCTGTGTTCCTTTCCCACTTCCATGAGGATTAGACTATGTTGACTGCCAGAACTGGCCACCTTGTAACCTGGTGTGTCTGGCTTGATCCACAGAACGTCCTTCTCCGACACCTCCTTTAACCAGTTCACTGATGGGGTTGGGGAACCTTTGGAACAAGTAAAGTTAATGCACCATGGGCTAGTCATTTTTACTTGCTAGGTTGTTATGACGCCATACCTTCCACTTTAACTGACAGCGTTATACTTGCTCCTTGTTTAACTTTCTTGTTGCTGAACCGCTCCAGGAACCGTGGTGGTACAAGTGGTACCTTTGAATCTGTTGAATACATTTGGTATTGCCATTTGATAACAGAGTTGTATAATGAACCCAAAACATCAAATCGAAACGAGTTAGCATTTGCATTAGTTTGTGTATTAATGCAAAAACTCATAATGGCATAAGCTGTATGTAAAAACGTGATGTATTACAAACGTTTACCTTTCATTCTTCCCTGTTCAGGTGCTGGACGCTCTCCAGGGCCTATTGAAAAAAAATTAAACAAATACATTTTAATACATTAATACAAATACATTTTAATGTCATAAGTTAGATTTTTTTTCTGTAACTATAACTGTAAATATTATTAACTGTTTATGTCCTGGAATACTGATCACAAACATACATACAAAATACAAGTCACATTTACCCAGGACATTCATTCGTGCTGAAGAGTAGGCAGAGCCAGCGATGTTGCTAATGAACGCTGAGTACTCTCCGCTGTCCTCCCGCTTCACGTCCAAAATCTCAAGACTGTGCTGATCTCGTTTGGTCGACAATAAAATTCTGCTGGAAGCTTGGAGTGGCATGCCATCTTTGAACCAGTAAACCCTTGGTGTGGGAAATCCTGCAGAAATTTGTTAACGTGGAAACTCAACCTGTACGTCTGTAACATTTTTACTTAAGTTAAACACGTCATCTTATCACCAGCTCCTGTCACGTAAACTGACCTTTGATCTTAACGGTCATCTTGGCAATAGGTGCTCCGGGGCTCAGGAAGAGATCATGCAACTCGTCCACAACCTGAGGAAGCTGTTCATCTTCTGCCACGGACTCAAAGGCCTCTGTGTCTCTGTGCTCTGAGCTAGTTGAACATTTTAAACTAGTATTACATTCATCTCAGAGGTTTGGTATCATTAGGCATACAGAAGTTTAATTGCCAAGATGTAGACTATATCTCGCCCAGCTCCTTGAGAACTTGAAATGAGAACTTCATGAGAACTTTATGGCATGGACTGTGGATATACAGTATAACATTCTGCAAAGTACAAGCATCAAATGAACCAGTATTTAAGAAGAACAGCACCATGAGATGAAACCTTACCTAGACACATAGCCTTTAGCACTGACATAGGACGATGTCTCTGTGGCATCAGCGGCTGTGTCGTAGTCTGAGCTGCATGACACTAGAAAAATATTGAGCATGAATCAATAACTAACAATGAAAATGATTAGGAATCAAAAAAAAAATCTAAAATTACACAACAAATTAACAAAACCACAAAGCAAGCGGTTGAGAGAACTTGCTATTGGTTTTGAATAAAAAATATTTCAACAATTCATCTAAAGTGCTAAAAATGCAAGTGTATTTTTGCTGGATCTAAAGAAAGGAAGAAAAGCGACGATAATGCATCACTCTTTCAGTGCACATGCAGACACGTTCTTACTGTTTGTAGATGCACTGGTAAAAGAAAGTGTCGAGTTACGTTGCATCTATATTTGAAGCTCATTTTTCAGCTCATTGCTGAAAACACTTTCTTTTAACAGTGTACTCACTGTCCACCCTCAGCTCAGCCCTGCTGGAGGCGATGCCACTGTCATTTTCAGCCATGCATCGGTAAACGCCCATGTCTGTGGGGAGCACAGCTGTGATGATCAGCTGGTGGCGGCCCTCCTGGTCTTCGTTGATCATGTAGTGGTCATTCTCCTCCAAAAGCTTTCCATCTTTAAACCACCGCACAGTAGGAGAGGGATTGCCAGTGATCACGCAATCGAAACTAACAGGAAATCCATCAGGAACGTCTTGGCTTCGAAGCTCCGTCAGAAAGACGGGGACAGCTGGGAGGTTGGTAGGTGATTAAGATAAATAGGAGAGAGCAAACAAAACCAAAAGAACACAACATGGCAATGCTTTTGAGAAGGAATGCAGAAGCAGGCAAAAACATGATATGCAGTAGGTGTACAGTCAATGACACCACCTGAGAATATCAAAAATGCTGCAAATGCTGCCCTATCATAACAAGCTTTTGCTCATGCAAATAATGAAGAACCAAAAAAATCAGCAGCAACATTAACAGTAAAACCACATAAAAAAGTGTAAGAGTCGTCATACCATGAGTTCCTGACATGAACGCAGGCATTGGTCTCTCCTGAGTTGGAGTTTGAGAGCCATCTTGCGAGAAGTCCATCTTTGTGATACGCAGCTCCACCTTAACACCTGCTTCTATGATGGTAGTTTCAATGGGCACTCCTTGATGAGTAAACATTTCCTGGAAGCGCTGTGAAGCCACCTGAGCTTCACCACGGTTATCAAATCGAATGTAGATATACTGGTCATCTTCACGGTACGACTGTAGATTTGATGGTGGTAAGTCTCCTTCATCAGCACTCAGAAACGGTTCCTCCTCAACATCTGGAGGGAGGCGAGTACGTAGAAGTCGACGCAATCGCTTACTTGCCTGTCGTAAGGACTCATCCATCTCACTTCCAGAGGAGCTCTCAGCTTCACTGTCTGCACTGTAGCCCAGAGTAAGTGGTCGTCTCCCAGAAGACTCTCTTAATGACCCTACAGTGACTTTTCCGCTATGGGTTGTAACGCCAAACTTATTGCTGACTTCACACGTGTAGACACCTGTGTCTTTGGTTGTTGCAGCTGTGACTACTAGAGAGCAGGTACCATCATTATAGATGTCTATATGGTAGTGCTTGCCATCTGTTAAGGGTTCACCATCTTTGAGCCAGCGAACTTTGTCTGGTTTTCCTTCCACAATGCATTCTAGATGAATGGTCCCGTTAGGTTCTTTGGTCTGATCCTTGAAGACTTCTTTAAAGACTGGCCGCATGTCCTTTCTTGCCTTATAACCTTTGAAGGCTGCCTGTATCTTGACAGCAGCCTCCCGCAACTCATCTCCATCATTAGCCTCCATGAGGGGCCCCACATTTGTCTTTGTAACTGCCTCCTCAGTCAACTGGAAGTGCTCATACAGTTTCTTGGAGGCAATGGTCTCAGCAGAACTTTCCATAGTCAGTGAGGACTTGCTGCTTTTCTTAAGGTAAGACACCAGGCTTGTCCCACTGAGAGATTCTTCATCAGAACTGGTGTAGAGATTAGGCTCTGATGTGATTTTGGGAGTTACTTCAACGGATCTGCCTTTTTCTTTTACTTCCTTCTCAGGCACTTTACCCTCTGTTCTTTGTCCCTTTTCTTTTCCATCTTCTTCTGGCAACTCTGATATAGAATCTAATGTGGGTTCTCGACTCATTCTTCTCTTCTTGGCCACCGCCTCCCACAGGGCATGCAAGTCTCCTTCAGAGGCAACTTCAGGAGGTAGTTTGGGCTGGCTACCCACATCCTGAGAAGGTGTTGCACCATCTCCTGTAATAAAACACCATGTATCAGTCGCACACATTTATTAGGTCCATATGGAAGTTGTGCTTTTACCTCTTGCAAATGATTACTTAAAAACAATAACAAGATAAGTACCTTCAAGGTTTAGGTTGAGTGAGGTCTTTGCCTCCTCTGATGCGGTACAAGAATAGACACCTTGGTCTGTAGATTGGAAATCCTTTATGAGCAAAACCTGACTCTTGCCTTCTGTAACCACTTGGTACTTGACCCCAACCTCTATCTCTTTGTTGTCCTTAAGCCATGTGACAGGTTTGTTCTCTGCAGAAAGTTCACACTCTAAACGAATAATTTTTCCTTTTTGAAGCTCAGAGCTGCTTAGCGTTTTGGCCATGGTCACTGGTACATCTGAAGATTAAAGGTCCATTTAAAGAACATGTCAATAAGCACAGCAAGAGTACAACCAGAACAAAGAGGTGTCATTTCTATAATAATGAATACTACCAATACAATGTACAACTGATTAGCTCTACTAGTATCTAAAGCAAACAGTTAATTGCATATTGCGTCACATAGAGGCAGAAATAGGGCATACAACAAACTTTAGGGTTTCTTAAAGCATAAAAATGACAACATTTTATCCAGAACACTGGATAAGGATCCACTCACCAAGTGTTACGGTTTGAGGCAACTGGACAGGTTCTCCAATTCCAGCACGATTAATGGCTGCCACACGGAACCTGTAACCTGCCCCAGGAATGAGATTCTCAACCAGAAATTCAGTGTTACACACTGGTTCTGTATGGCAGGGCAGCCAGAGGACACTGTCTACAAGGCGCATCTCCACACGGTAACCCAGAATTGGGCTTCCACCATCATGAAGGGGTGTGAACCAAGAAAGGGTAACAAAAGTTGGGCCTTTGTTAACCAACTCTGGGTCTTCAGGGGGATCTGGCACAGCTAAGAAAATAGTAAGAAGATTGAAGAAAATCAGACAATGAGAAACAAAATGTAGAAACCTTTAATAGTTTTTCTTATTGGCACAAAAGGACTTACTAATTGTGATGAGTCTGGCCATTGATATGGCATCTCGAGCTGCAAAAGTGATTTCCTGTGTCAGCTGAGCCTTTGCTTTCTTCAAGATGAGGCTGTATGAACATCCCCTGACCCTCATGGTCCAGTTCTCATCAGATTTAAGTTCAACACTGTTAGCATACCAAGCCACTTCGCTCTCTGGCACAGCTTCATTGAGAACACAAGAGAACTCCACTTGCTCTCCTGCAATGGCAGTCTTATCCTCCAAAGGCTTCACCACCTCAAGCTGCCAGGCTGAAAACAAAATGTCTATAACAATGAAACTTCATATTTTTCCCTAAAACACAATATCCTGACACAACTGTTAGAAAAGACTTATTTATTGATTGGTAAAATATGAAAGAACCACACCTTTGACAGTCAGAAGGCCAGTAGTTGATGCAGTGCCAGCTTGGAATGTAACCCTTGCGTTTTCGCATGGATGCAAGTCTTTTAAAAGCAGAAGATGGCGTCGACCATTCTCAAAGGAAACTATCTCCACATTTGCAGACTCTTTTAGAGGTCGGTCGTTGAGTAGCCACTGACAGTCTTTGGTTTCAGGACGAGACAAGGCACATTCAAACAGTGCCTCACCGCCATTAATGGACTCCACGTTACTCAGTTCTTGGACAATGTCAATGGGTTTGGCTGCATAAAAAAATAGAAAAAGAAAGCTTCAAGAATGCCACTGGAGTCTGTCCTGAGCAGTATAACATGACAACCACTCTTTTCAAATAAGTAGCTTTATTTCATCAAACACAGTTCAACAACTTTTCACTTGCATATAGCACAAAGCATTAAGAAGCATAGTAAGCCCTAGAAGCACTTGTTTATGGCATAGCCAGCTTAATAAAAGCCAACATGCATAAAATAAAAATCAATTTGTGGATGCCTTTAAGTTATTGTGTCACTTTAAAGTACATGAACAGCCCTCAACAGAACTGAATGCTTTTTATTATTGTCATCTGATTTAAGATGATACAGTATGTCTGCACTATACTGACTTTTAAGTTTCATTCGGTTCATTTTCTAAGGTTCATTTCATTTTTCTCTTTGGCTGCAGGTGTGCTCACCTTGCACCCTTAGTTGTGCCACAACAGATGTCCCTTCTGCCTCACAGGAATATTTTCCCCCATCCTGGGGTTCCACACAGCTAATGTACAACCGTGCTACGGTCCAGTCCTGTTCCACTATTACCCTGTGACCGTCTGCTTGCACAGGTATGCCATTTCGCTTCCATACAGCCTTGACCGGCCGGGAGTACTGACAGATGAACTCTGCTGGCTGGTTCGCTGCTACATATTGGTCCTCCATGGCACTGACCACCTCCACATTGGGATCTATAAGGTTGGGTGGTGTGGATAAGAAATATTGGGTTCACAAGACCCCAGTGCATTTTGGAGTAGAGTTCTTTACCTCAAACCTTTTTCAATTATTTGTATCTACTTTGGATGAACCACTAGACTTGCATGTCACTTGCAAAGCAGAAATTTACTGTTTTATAAACTCATCATCTTTCACAATGTATTGGTCAGATATGAAGTGTGGTAAGTGTGTCTTTCATTAGCTTCTCTACTCCAAACTGACCAAGGACATGGTCAAATACAATGAAAAGAAGCTTAGTTGTAATGTCAAATAAAAACCGAAGCCAAAACTTAGGTGCACAGACACTTGGACAAAAATATTTTAGTCTATGATCAATGAAATGTTAGCCACGCTATACAGTCATGTCCATGTAAAAAACAATATCAATGCTCTAATTAAATAATATCCAAATTTAGTACAGAATTAGAAAGGCATTATATTGTAGCCATCTGTTGACTGGTTCAGGTAATCACTGAATGACACATGGAATACATGCATCCATGAATTTACATTAAACTATTTTTTATTGTCAGTAGCAATTAAACCTTGCCAAACAGGTTCATGTCATATCACAAGCATGTAAGTTGTACAATTAGACAGAAATGTACCCAAAATGCTATTCTTATAGATTCATAGATTTAAGTGGCTACAAAAATTCAATTTCAATCATGGATGATCCAAGAACTGGAGAGAAAGAGATGAAGTCACTGTTGTGTTATTTACAGTGACTAAAGGCTAAGCATTGGTTCCTTAAGGGTACAGTCTTTGCTAGACACTTTGCAAGACTTGATTAGTGCAAGTTAGGGCTTAATTTAGGCACAATGTTAGTCCAAGTCCCCACCTGCCCCTGCACCCCATCAGGTACCTTTTACTAACAGCTTGGCAGAAGATGTCAGGGCGCCTGTTTTGAACAGGACTGTTCCTGAGTCATTGGGAGAAAGGTTCCTTAAGATGAGGGTGTGGATATGATCTTCACCTACACTTATTTCACTGAAGGTACTGTTCTCCAAACGAGTGCCATCTAGCCACCATTGAACTCTGCCTTTTGCACGGCGAGAGAGCTGGCAGGAGAAAAATGCCTGTTCGCCCACAAACACATCTGTATTCTTTATACCCGACACTATGAGGACCTCAGTCTCTGTGGAGACCAGACACAGAAATCCTTAGATCACCAGGGTCTAAAATAACTAAACGGTTTAACCAACCTTAAACAGCTACAACTAAATACAACTAAAGAAGCACCTTTCAACTTGGATATAAAATAGAACACTAAATTAAGATGTTAGATACCTTGGACTGTGACTGATGCTGTGGTCAACTGGTCTCCAGCATCACATGTGTAGTAGCCATTGTCCTCTGGTTCCAGATCATGGATATGGAGCTCCAGTACACATGCCTCCTGTTTCATCTCATATTTCCTACTGGAATGGAGCACCACTCCACCCTTTCTCCACTCTACTCTTACACCCGGCTTAGAGAGCTCACAGCGCAAGGATATGCTATCTCCCTCTATTGCCTTCTGGTTTTCTAATTCCTTGCAGAAGAATGCAGGTTCTCCTAATAATGGATGAGAAAAAATTACATGAGGTAAATATCCAAATTTTTGAAGGCTGGCAATAGTTCATGTACAGCTGGGTTGGGAAGAGATTATAAATCTTCGTTGCTCCATAATAAAATAGGCAGTTACAAACTGGAATCTTTTCAGAACCCATTTGCATTCTTTTTATTATGAGGCATTCAAAATGCTGAAACAACCTTTGAAGCAATACCTGGCCTGCAAACCCATTTACCTTTTACAGTAAGGGTGGCACAGCTTTCTGCATCTTTGGTTTTGCAAGTATACAGCCCTGCATCCCCTTCCTCCAACCTAAGGATGCGGAGTTGATGGACAGCTCTGTCCTTGTATACCAGATACCTGCCCCCTGCCTTTATCATGTCCTCATCTCTGTACCAGGTGACAGAGGCCTCAGGGTCGGAAGTCATGCAGGACAGTGTGACAGTTTGACCCTCTTTGGCACTTATGTCCAGAAGCTTCTCTAAGAATATGACTATGGACAGGAGAAACCCAAACCCAAGTGCTGTCACATCATACTGTTGGCTTGAAGACTCTGAAACTTAGACACTTGAAGCCAGTTAATAGTTAGCTTAGCCATGATGGCACTTAAAACAGCTTAAATGATTGAGAGGCAAATTTGTATGAAAACCTATGGTCAACTTACTAAACAATATAGAGCGGGTGCTTTTCAACAAATGCTTTGTCCCTAACAACTAAATACCATCAACAAAAACAAAAATCTGAGCGCAGCTGGAAAATGGCAAAGCAAGTAAAATTAAAGCAGTTAGAAGCCTTGCTACTATTGCGCATAATGAGTGCAGCTGCAACAGAACTAATGATGACAGATGATTGCCACCATAATTGTGTTTTTTACCTTTGGGTTTCTCCTGCACCAACAAGCAGGCAACACTCTTCTCTTGACCAACCACAAAAGCTACATCGCCTGAATCATCTGGTGCGACCATTTTCAGCACAAGGCTGTGTTCCCTCCCTCGGCAGCTGATTTGATTCAAGGTATTGTTTTCAAGGTGGTTGGAGCCAAGCCACCACTCGACATTGGTAATCCCTGAATGAGACACTTCACACTGGAAGATAGCATCCTCGCCTTTAAGCACAGTCACATCCTGTAATTCTCTGGTGATTTTAACATGTTCTGGAAATGGAGGGAAGGGAGGCAGTGAAAAGAACTATAAGAGCTCTTTCACAACAGTCAAATGAGATATGTCCCATGGGGGACTTCTACCAATCTAACAGAATAGAACTACCTGTAGAACATGAGATGATGTACCTCCAAAGGGATTCTTTGAAAAGTTTTATAGTAACTTTACATTGTTCCCAAAATGGAGAGCATAATTGTTATTTAAGAAAGAAATGAAAGACAGACACATTGGGGTTTACCTAACATAGTGAAATCTGGATTTTTGGATTATGCCAAAAAAACTGTATAGTTACTTTTTCCTACATAGGGGAATGAAGGCAAACATTGAGAAATACATCAAGATTGAGAATTTGGTGTCCAAAGAAAGAACAAGCTTCTTACCTTTGACAGTCAATGTGGCTTTGCATTGTTTGTCTCCTGCTTCACATATGTACTCTCCACCATCTTCTACTGATAGCTTATGGATCACCAAGGTTTGAATTGTACCTTCCCTCTTAATGGAATACTTCTGTCCATCAGATAGAACCCGTGTTCCCTTCTTCCAGGTTACTTTTGCATCAGGAATTGAGGTCTCACAACTTAATGAGGCAGTCTGTCCTTCTGTGACTTCTTGGCTTGATAAATCCTTCACAAATGATAGCACGGGGGCTGCTGGCAGGAAACAATTGCAAAGAGTTAAACAAAGTGTTAAACAAAAAAAAACTTTTTTGCAGTTTCAGATCATAGGGACAAGACATGCTTACAACATTGGAATGTTTGAAATCACGGAAGTGTTAACCTTTTGCTTGGTCTCAGGTATAATTTACTTATTCATGGCAAAGAATGAAAACAAAAGTAAATCATTTGTTGACTAACAGTCATTTGGCTTTCGTTCACACTTAAATTTAGCTTGCAGACAAATAAAGCTCAATTACTAAAAATCATGCAGATGTGATCAATAATTGTCAGGTACAGGCAAGACATAAAAATACATGCATGAACAGAAATATGCTGTGGTTAATATTGGGGTGAAAACGCAGTATTTATAGGCTAGTCACACAATAAGTGCTCAGAGCCACACTGAGTAGTACAGAACAAAGCTAATGAACTGTAAAATGGAATCATCAAAATGGATTACAGTTCACAATCTTTTGAAATGTAAAATGTATTTGAAAAAATATGAAAAGGAATCCAAAATCTAATACATGTGTGAAATATGTAGATGTTAAAAATGTTGTTAATTAAGTAAAAGAAATGATAAAACAGTGCATGGAAATGCAACAGTGTGGTGGTAAAAATAGTGGAGGGAATAAACTGGAAGAAGACTGGCACTTAGAAAATCCAGGAAGTCGTTTAATTTTACCTTTGACTGTAAGAGAAGCAAAAGAAGTGTGCGCACCCACGTGGAAGGACACTGTCCCAGAGTCCTTCTGGGTGACACTTCTTAGCTTAAGTGTGTGTCTTTTACCCTCAGCTTGGATTTCATTCATCTCATTGTTCTGAAGTGGGACATCTTGAAGTGCCCACTGAACAATGGGTGCATTGTCATGTGAGACGAGGCATTCAAAACAGACATCCTCCCCTTCATTGACAATGCAGCTCTTCAGACCAGTTAAGATCTCAATTTCAGGTTCTGTCCAACACATCATACCAAAATGATTAGTTTAATTTGCAAAAGCAACCCATTGGACAAATCTGTAGTAAAAGCAAATTGAAATAAATACACTTTAGCTCATCATAACATCTACAATTTGTGGCTATTTGCAAATACACATCAAGGCTTTGTCAACAAAATTCATAGCAGGCCTTGATAGAGACTAAAGACATGAGTATTAAATCAAATCCTCAGGACATAGATGATGCAGTTCTGATGATGGAAGTTCTGATGTGGATGCATGTTGATCAAAAGAGGATGGTCATGAGGTAGGTTAGGAGGGATGAGAATTTCAGAATGTTCCTACCGTTCACAGTGAGCTTGGCAGATGTCCGATCATGTTCTGTCTCACAGGAGTAATCTCCAGAGTCTTGTCTTTGCAGTTTGTAGATGATAAGAACAGCCACTGCCCCATCCTGCTTAAGATGATATTTGCTACTTGCTTC
This sequence comes from Yasuhikotakia modesta, assembly GCA_036877545.1. Classification (NCBI taxonomy): domain Eukaryota; kingdom Metazoa; phylum Chordata; class Actinopteri; order Cypriniformes; family Botiidae; genus Yasuhikotakia; species Yasuhikotakia modesta. The sequence goes on along the minus strand of JBAJNP010002914.1, from coordinate 14,568 downwards.
TATTACAGCGTTGTTTTTCCTCCAGGTGACTTTGACTCCAGGTTTGGTAAGTTCACATCTGAAAACTGCGTTTTCCTGAGTCTTAGTTTCCAGGTTGTGTAGAGCCGTTTTGAAAAGAACTGGAAGCGCTGTAAATTGGTATGTTTATAGATGTTTCATGGTCATAATGAAGAGGAAACAGCTGCAAAAGATACAGTATTAACATTGGAAAGAGGGTTCCATTTCAGCCTACCCTTAACGTCCAGATGTGCAGTGCTTTGCCGATCTCCATTGTCACAAATGTAGTCACCTGAGTCTTCAGGGTCAAGGTCATGTATGAGCAGCTGGGCATGGCAACCATCTTGCTTGAATTCATATTTAGTACAAGGGCAAAGACCAATTTCACCCCTGCGCCACTCAACTGGAATGTCTGGTTTGGAGAGTTCACACTGGAAGATGATGCTCTGTCCCTCAACAGCTGTCTGGTTCTTCAGGGGTTGTGTGAAGGTGGCTGGAAGTGCTACCAATTTAAAGATTGTTATAAGAATCCATAGACATCCATATATAGAGATGCAGCTTTTTGCTGAGATGAGAAGTATTCTCCAGACAAGTTAGAGCAAGACAACATGCATGAACTTATGGACAGAACTTCTGAAAAAATCTGACATCTCCTACCATTAACCTTTATGTTGGCAGTGGTGACATTGTCTCCACAGTCACAAATGTAGTCTCCAGCATCTTCAGGTTGAACATTAGTGATCTTCAGCTCAACAGTAGACCCAGCTTGCGTGATGAGGTACTTTCCTCCAGAATGGATCACCTGTGTTCCTTTCCTCCAAACCAAAGAAACTCCAGGTTTTGAGAGTTCGCAGTGAAGAGTAACATTGTCACCCTCCTGCAACTCCTGGTCCTGTAGCTCGTGCTTGAAGACCACTGGTGATGCTGATGAATCAGGCAAAGTTGTTGAACCAAGAAAGCATCTTATAAGATTATTTGACAAACAGAGTACCTCTAAATGCTAAATGCAAAACATTTCTCTGCAAAGGCTTTTCCCTAACCTCCTTGTAGATTTTAGGAAAAATCACAACTATCATGATAGATAATGGCCTCAGGCACAACAAAACCTAAAACAATTTAGAGCTAGTAAGACTAGCCAACACACAGCACTATAAACTATCAGAGCAGCATTTAGATATTTAAAACAAATTGTATCTTCATTTTTGAAGGTTCTTTGAATGATGAACTCAGTCCTACCATTCACTTTGATATTAGCTGTCGTGGTGGTGTTGTCTCCACAATCACAAACATAATCTCCAGAATCTTCAGGTTTGAGATCTGTAATCTTTAGCTCAACAGTGGACCCAGCTTGCTTGATGAGGTACTTTCCTCCAGAATGGATCACCTGTGTTCCTTTCCTCCAAACCACAGAAACTCCAGGTTTAGAAAGTTCACTTCGCAAAGTGACACTGCCCCCCTCCTGGCATTCCTGGTCTTGTAGCTCATGCTTGAAGACCACTGGTAATGCTAAGAAATTAGGCAAAGTTGTTGAAGCAGGAAGGGCATCTTATGAAATCATTAGTACTAAACATCAACTAAATGTCTTCCAGTGCTGCATGTAAAATCTACACATTGCACGACTAAGCAAAACACCATCACCAACCAATGTTACTATGACAAAATTATGAAAAAGCATAATTTTAGATCTCAAAACGAGCATTTGCTCATGGTTCAAGGGGGTTCAACCATTAAGTAAACATCTTACGTCCAGTATTATGAGTGATCGTTTAAAAGAGTTATGATTATGACAAGAAGGAAACACTTCTCAGGTCTACAGTACACAGTTATTTAAAGCGTTTGTGCCCTTGCCAGTCCATAAAAATCAACAGAACAGGAGTTCAGTTCAAACAGTGCTCATTCCCAATGAAAAGAAGACAAATGAGAATTGTAAAAATCAAATGAAACTGGTAAAATTGGTGAAATACTGACCAAGCGTGAAAGAAAGCAATGTGGTTCCTGACTTATTTACCAGGTAAATTAACATGTTCCTTACTTTACCTAAATAAATAATAACAGTGAAGCATAAACACTTAGCACTAGCGAGAAGTTCAAATGTCTTTTCAATGTTAAACATATTAACACAAAACACAACACAGCAGTCCTTAAATGCAAAAGCAAATGCTTGACCACACATGCTATCCTTTTCCCAACAAAGCATCACTAAAGCTTTGGACATGAATTTATTTGTCATTAGCCCATGAAGGTGCAGCACCAACCAACAGGCAATGCACATCAGTTGCATACCACTGAGTTCCTGCTTTTCTCTCTTCTGCTTTTGGACGTCTGTTTCAGGGGCAGTGGATGCAGTGAGGAACTTTGGAACTGTGACAAAACACAAATTCACCTATACTGTGTACCTTTGCCAAATCTATAAGGATCAGGAAATGAACAAACCTCAATGCTTTTGTCAGCCTTACAAAACAAACATGCCAGCATTTTTGCTTAAGAAATTATTTTATAGCGACATTTAGGTGTGTTTTCAAGCATCAAGGATTTGAAACAACATCCAGAATCCAAACAAGAAAAATTCAAACTGGTGACAGAAGACAAAGCAGGATTGATCTGCACATTCGCTTCATACCATCGACTGATGCCCCCTTTTCAGCGACCTGCTTCTGAAGATCTGGTTTGAATGAAGCCTTCAAAACTGTGTGGCAAAAGATTTTCTCGCATGTAATCACAGACTTTAAGTTAACTGTAACTAAGACTGTTGAAACAAGACAAGCTCAGTTTCCAAAGCTCAAGTGATATTGCATTATTCCATTACATCCTTGTTAGGACACTATCTATGAACGTTTTCTGGCTTTATCAACTCAATTGTAAATGTAAATGCAAATCCAATAGTGGCTGAACAACAAACGAGCTGAATAACAAGACAAGCATTTGGAACAGCAATGCTAACTGAAAAGGAATATACATTAACTATAGCCAACAAGCAACAGAACTTACTGGAAGCACATAAACTAACTTTTGATGAGACAAACCAGACCAACAAATATCTAAGGGAAAATTCAGAAGTACCTGTGTGTGATAGACACCTGATTTAAACAACAAATCTTTAACTATCTCAGGTCGAACCCAACGTGACAAATCCAACACAGAAAATCACGAACAACACCAACCCTAGAGAATTTACAATATTCTGATGTCCAAGAAAACGGACACTATAAATAGGGTTGTAGGTCTGTGTAAAGCCATGCAAATTGCAAGAACGTTATACAAGTCTTTGTCTTGACTATTAGTTTGATGCCAGCTAGAAGGGAATTCTTTATGCTTAAAATCTTGCAGAAAAAACAGGAATGACTCATACCCTTGATCTTCACATTGGCTGTGGTTTTCTGATCTCCACATACACACGTGTAGACCCCCTCATCTTCAGGTTTGAGATCAGCGATCTTCAGCTCCACCCTTGATGCAGTCTGCTTGATGATGTATCTTCCTCCAGAATGGATAACTTGGCTTCCTTTTTTCCATTGCACAGGGACCCCAGGTTTGGAAAGTTCACAGGACAAGGTAATACTGCTTCCCTCATCACATTCCTGGTTCTGAAGCTCATGAGTGAAGACCACTGGCAATGCTAAGGAACCAGGTAAAGAAAAAGATTCAAAGATGTTGTCTTAATAAAGTAGTTCTGTGGTTTTGTTGCCATAAAGCCCCACTAATTAAACAGCGAGTTTTAATACAGCATATACATCTTATGCCATTATTATAATAAAAATCCTTAAACAACAGTATCAAACTATGAGGGGAAGTATTGATGGTCAAAAACAATAGAATAGACAATTCCAAAACAATTCAAAATAGACAATGATGATGAAAAAACTAATCATGATGCCTTGCATTCGTTTATCACATCATCCCTACCATTGACAGCAATGGTAGATGAGGTTTTGCTAAATCCACAATCGCAACTATAGACTCCACCATCCTCAGGTTTGAGATCAGTTATCTTCAGCTCAAACGTAGATCCAACTTGGTCAATGTGGTACTTCTCTCCAGAATGGATCACCTGTGTTCCTTTTCTCCAAACCACAGGAACTCCAGGTTTAGATAGTTCACAATGCAGCGTAACACTGTCACCTTCTTGGCGCTCCTGGTTCTGTAGTTCACGTTTGAAGATCAGTGGTATGGCTAAGAAGCAATTTCCGTTTCAAGAATATGTTAGTATTTTGTTTACTGTGCAACAATTTTTCCACACAGATATATAAGAAAACAGAAAAATAACACACAGATTTCACAAAACAATGACAGAAACACAGTAAACACAAGCTAAGCTAACATACAAAATGATTGTATTGATGCATGATACTGTAAATAACAAAAAGTTCATTTTTGACTGTGAACCAGTAATTGTTACATTTCAAATACAAACTTTCTACCAAGTAAGGAGACAATGTGTAAGAGACATGCTTATTCAAAAGGTCAAGTAATCTCATACCCTTGATCTTAATGATTGCTGTTGTCTTTTGGTCCCCACACAAACATGTGTATTGTCCAGCATCTTCAGGCTTGACATCAGCAATCTTCAGCTCAACAGTTGAGCCAACTTGCTGGATGAAGAATTTCTCCCCAGAAGTAATCACCTGTGTTCCTTTCCTCCAAACCACAGGAACTCCAGGTTTTGAAAGTTCACAGTGTAGAGTAACACTGTCACCTTCTTCACACTCCTGGCTCTGCAGCTCACGCTTGAAGACCACCGGTAATGCTGAGGGACAGTTGTGTACCATAAATCAAAGATGTAAAATAAAGGTGCTATGGAGTTATGGATCAAGTAGTAAGCTAACGCTGTTGCGTGACTATATGCATTGACAGTTTAGAGTATTCCCTGCTTAACCAACGAGCTTAACCAACGAACCCCAAGGAAGATTAAAGCGTGTTGACAAGCAGTTGACAAGAAATCAGTGTAAACCAGTAAAAATAGATTAAAATCAACAGGCGTTTATCCATACCATTGACAATAACATTTGCTGTTGTCCTCTCGTTTCCACATTCACAAGTATACTCTCCTGTGTCCTCAGCCACTAGGTCAGAAATCTGAAGCTCAAACATGGTGTCCCTCTGTGTTATCTGAAATCTTCCACCATGTTTGAGAGTTTCCGCCCCCTTCTTCCACTGCACAAGGCAGCCAGGTTTTGAAAGCATACAAGAAAGCAAGACCTTTCCACCTTCTGTAACCTGCTGGTTCTTCAGCTGCTCTTTAAACTTTGCAGGCACTACTGGAGAATTAACAGGCATGACTTTATTAAAAGGTGTCATTTTCATTTCCAAAAGCCAGGATGGCAAAACGATGAGGTGAGATGATGTGAAGTTATCAAAACTTAACTTATAAGTGCAAAATATAGGTATTCAGGGGTGGAAATAAGAAGGGACTCATGAGAAATGAATGTCATGAGGGATTGAGTTCTGCGTCTATGGTTTCACATTACAAAATATTATCCAAGCTAGGCTCTTACCTTCCACTGAAAGCTTTGCTGTACTTTTTGCAGAGCCAACATCACAGGTGTAAACCTCACTGTCAGTGATCTCGAGATCCTTCACTTTCAGGATGAGGACCGTTCCCTTCTGTATCAGTTCATACCTTCCTCCTCCTGTGATCTCCTTTTTTCCTTTTAGCCAGGTAACTTTAGAGGCAATTTGAGCAGTCTCACATTCAAAGGAGATGATGCCTTTCTCTTCTGCAGTCGCATCTTTTAGTTCACAAATAAACTTGTTGACCAGTTCTAAAGAGAACAGGAAATACCAACGTTAATACATCTATTCTTGTTAGTTACAATGAGGGTGATCTTGATAACCACAATGATAGGTGAAATCCTTGCCTTTGATCTCCAGCTTAGCCCTGGACGTTGGGCCACCGGTCACCTCACAGCTATATTCACCGGCATCTTTTTCACTGACACTGCGAACAGTCAGCTTTACGAGTGTCTGCTCCTGGCTGATCTCATATTTCTGGCTCTTCCTGATAGACTTGCCATCCTTGGACCATTTCACCTCCAGTCCAGGTTGAGAAAGTTCACAGGAAAATGTGGCATCTTCCCCTGCTTTGGGACTTACAGCTTGAAGCTCCTTGCAGATAGAAGGAGCTTCACCTGGGTCAAAAAACAAGACATTTATTATTTTAGGAAAGTGATTTAAAAGGTTATTTTGGCTGCACATTCTAGTGTTTTTATTAGCCACACCTGCTTACCTTCAACAGATAGTGTTGCCTTTGAACTCAGGTCCTTAAGAGAGAAGACCACCTCACCCGAATCAGAAGCAGAGACTCCTTTGATTGTTAGGGTATACTTGCGTCCTTTAGTGCTAATTTGGAATCGCCCTCCATCAGTAACAGGCTGGCCTTTTAAACTCCAGGTACACTTCTCTGAGCATACTCTGGACAAGATGCACTCAAATGTACAGTTTTCTCCTGCTTTGGCTTCTACTGACTTAAGACGCTTGGTGATGCCAATTTGAATATCTGGGGTCAAAAGCAAAGGCATTAATTTGACCACCACATGGAACATCCAAGTTATAATAATGGGAAACATTTTCATTGTTATTAATGAAGCTTATTAATAAAAAAAAGTTTGTTGTCATACCTCTAACAGTGACTTTGGACTTGGTTACATCTGTGCCAAGATCACAGCTGTACTCCCCGGCATCAGCCTGTGTGATGTCATGGACAATCAGTCCCAAGGACTTGCCATCATGGAGGAGTTCATGCTTTTTGCCTGCTGTTAGGACTGTACCATCTTTACGCCACACAGGGGCCACCCTGGGCTTTGAGGCTTCACATTTAAGAGTGACTGTACCCGTCTCCTCTGCAACCACATCATCTAGCAACTTCAGGAATACAGCCTTCTTCTCTAGATTTAAATTTAAAAAGGTTGTTAAGTTAAAACCTTTTTTTAAAGGAATCCAGGAGCCACTTGTATTTCATTTTTCAGGTCTTATCATCATTGATCATCTTACCTTTGACCTTCAAGAAGACTGTTTCTTTTACATCCCTTACGCTGAAGGAGATCTTCCCACCATCCTCAGGTGCCAGATTCTTGAGAGTGAGGCTATGGCTCTTACCCACATGAGTAATGGAATTGACCTCGTTGTTGAAAAGTGGTTTGTCATTGAGTGTCCACTGGGCCTCTTCATCAGGATAATTAACTTCACTTGTGAACACGGCATCACCATCTTCATCTACCTCCAAGTCTGCTAGATGTTTTGTGATTTGGATTTTTCGCACTATAACGGAAACATAATGGCAGATTACCATGCTAAACATAACCTCATGAGATATTTGTTTGTGATTTGTAAAAGTACTTTAAAACACATTGAAGCTGCAAACAGTAACTTTTTCTAGTTAAAAATAAATCAGTTTTGTCAGGTCTCCTGAACCTGATTCAGAACGATAAGTTTACAATAATGATTTATAATTTGAGCTGTGGGGTCTAATTTCCCAGGAAAGAACAGTTTGGCTTCACTTGACTTTAACATATGTAAGAATATGAAACGTATGCAACCTGCAATTTTATGTTTCAAACAAAGATGGCGATAGCAGGGCAAACAATACAGATTGCCGTTTTAGACTTGCACTATACAATTTTCTAAAGCCCTTTAAAAGTCGGTTGGAGCGTAACACCACTAGAAACTGTAAAATTAGTGCTTTCCGTATTCTAAGCTTGGCTTTCATAAGCAGCCTAACAGCAGTGGCTGTATTTGGCATAGGCAATTTGAAGCAACATACTTTGAGTGCCTTCTTTATTACTTTACCTTCCACTTTGAGATTGGCTTTGCTCTCACAGACCCCAACCTGACAGCGATACTCTCCAGAGTCTTCTGCGCTCAAAGCCTGGATGGTCAGCTGCACGTTGGCATCCCTTTGCTTAATGACATATTTGCTAGAAGCCTCCAAAGCAGTTTGGCCCTTAAACCATCGCACTTCTTTTGGTGGGGCAGAGAACTTGCAGCACAGTGTGGTGGACGTTTTCTCCTTGGCTGTCAGATCTTTCAGTGGCTCCAAAACTTCAATAGGACGCTCTGTACAGTAACACAAATCGCAACTTTAGAAGCAGAAATAAACCCACAATAAATATTACATTTCATTACAAATATTATTGATCATATTGCAAATATTACAATCACCACTTTTGCAGTTTTAAAATAGCAGATGAAAGGACACACAGTGTCACATACAGTCACAAAAATCTGTTCACATAAATCATAAATCTGTTAGAGCACATTGCATGCATGTTGGAGCAATTTATGTAAGTCTACATTGGTTGCAATTTAGTTCTTATTAAACCAATCGCTAACCTTTCACTTTGAGCTCAGCTGTAGATTTGCTTTTTCCGGCAGTGAATTGTATGGTGCCTGACATAGAGGCTTTGGTCTTCTTAAAAGTAAGGCGGTGCATGGTTCCCTCTTTCTCCATCTCAATATCCGCACTCTCCTTCAGCTGTTCCCCGTTAAGTGTCCACTTTACAGGCTTAACCGTCTCCACGCTGACTTCCACCTCAAAGTGGGCCGCAAATGGTTCCGTCACCTCTATAAAACTCAGCTCCCGTACTATGCTGATTGCCTGCTCTGAAGGTTGTAAGAAAAAAACAATTCTCTCTCCTAAAATGTTCTCAGCAAGTTCCATTCGAAAATATGGAACCTTAACAGTTAAGGGAACACGGTCACGTTTTATTAACAATGCATTTAAAGAAATGTTTTGAGATTTTTTTTTTGTAGAGATATTTGAGAAAAATCACATACTAAAAATCACATACATGGTATGTGATATTTTGAAAAAAAAAAACAATTCTGTTGCAGATCAATAAAAACTGATCCACAAACTGTTACAAAATATCTGAATAACACATAACAAAGTGCAATAATAATATGCAATGTAATTACATTTTGGTCACTCAACTCATTAAAAAAAAGTTTTGTTCCTTATATATAATAATGTGTATCTGTGCTTCTTTAAATGTAATCATTACAGAAAAGATTTTTTACCCTCTACCAGTAGCTGACATGATGTCTTATCATCAACGGCGTCGCACATGTATGTGTCCTCATCGTCTGAGTCCACGTCAACGATGGTGAGCTTCCTGTAGATGTCTTCACTGGAAATCTCATGCTTCTTGCTGGGTTTAATTTCCGTCTTGTTCTTGTACCATGAGACTTTAGCACTGGCCCGCGACACCTGGCACTCTAAGTGCGCTTTGTGTTTGTACATGGCGATTTTGTCCCTCAGTTTCTTCACAAATCTGACGGGTAGCTCTGTAATGATTAAAAGGGACCTTAGGGGTCTGTAAACACTTACCAGTATTTGTTACTGTTATCTTCTAAACTGTTAAACTGGTATCAGGACGGCAGCACCAAAACTACACAACATCAGTTTTACTTTATTAGTTTTTAACGCCGATTGCAAGTCACACAGTGTTTGTCAGTCATTTCCAATGTACGAACCTTTAACTTTCAGTTTGGCAGATGATGAAGCCTTTTCAGCCGTAAACTTGATTTCACCGGCATCCTCAGCCTTCACAGATTTGAAGAGCAGAATGTATGTTTTACCTGGAACCAAGAGATTGAATTAAACTTCAGAATTACTGATGCTCTGTGCCATTCTACACTTTAAAGCCCTACTGTTCCCCCAGTTTACTCACCCTCCTGCCTAATTTTTATGTTGTCTCCAGCTTTGAGTTTTGTGTCTCCTTTGTGCCATTGAGCCTCTACCTCATCGTGGGAGATCTCACAGATGAATGTTGCACTCTCCTTCTCTGTCACTTCCAAATCCCGGAGTGCCTTCACAATCTTAATATCCCGGGCTGTAAGAATTTATAAAGATGAATTTCAGACTATGTGTGCATTGTGTTTCTTGCTTTTATTTATAAAAAATCTGGTTGTGCATTATTCATCTTTACCATGTACAGTGAGCTTGGCTGAAGTGTTGTCATCTGATGTTCTGCATATATATTGACCCTGGTCCTCATAGGCGCAATTGTGGATGAGTAAACTGCGCTTGTTACCCTGAGAATGGATGCCAAACTTCTTCCCTGGCTTCAGTTCCTCATCATCCTAGCAAAGGCACAATTACAACACTTTATCTTTCATATCGTAATATGTGTCAAACATTTTATTTTTTGCAATTCAAAGTCAAACAACAGTACCTTAAACCACTTGACATCAGCATTGGGTCTTGACACCTCACATTCAAAAGTGACATTTTCCTTTTCAGGACAACTGGCATCTCGAAGAGGTTTGAAAATCTTCGCAGGAGGTTCTGTATACACAGCAACAGTAAGCATAACTGCAATCATAAAGGCCCTTAAACCTAAAAACAGATGCATGCTCACCTGTAATAATGAGTTTCCCAGAGGTATGAACATCCTCAGCCTGGAAAGTGATAGTTCCACCATCACTAAGCTTTAGCTGAGACATTGTCAAGCAATGCTTGTTGCCCAGTGCTGTGATGAGGATATTGGGTGCTGCCCTCAGTTTCTTGCCATCTTTGCTCCAGGAACCTTCTACATCAGCCTTGCTGAGCTCCACCTCTATTGTGACAGTCTCTTTCTCTTGTACCTTTATGTCCTTCAGGCCTTTCAATACCTGAATCTTCTTAACTAAATGTCAAAACAACAAAGAGAAACAGGTAAAATACTACAGACCATAGTACGGTTGTCCAGAACCTGGATCCTGATTTCCATAGGGCCGTATCTATTGGGTTAATAAAGTATGTTGTTCCATCATATGAAAGATACTTGACACAAAAAGGATGTATGTAACTTAACAAATCTTACTCTCTACTGTCAGTTTGGCTTGAGTCTTGTCATCCAGGGTTTCACAGGAGTAGTGGCCTTTGTCACTATATGTCACACTCTTGAGGATCAGCGTCTGCTTGGCACCATCTACATGGATCTCCAGATTTCCACCTGGTTGTAGCACCACACCGTTCTTCATCCACTTTACCTCTGCGGAAGGTTTACTGAGCTCCACTTCCAACCGAACTGCATCCTGCTCCTGAACAGTCATATCTGCAAGCTTCTTCTTGAAGGTCACCGGAAGTTCTGCATGAAACAAAAGAAGAAACATTTCAGCGTTGGAAGAAACCTTTAGAAAAGTGGCGTATGTGTTTCATATGGATGCTGTAAGCAATTGTTCTTACGTTGTACTTGCAGTGTGGCTTTGCACACTTTGCCTTCGGCATCAATGCTGATCTCTCCTTCATCTTCCTGAGTGACGGCCATGATAGTGAGGGAGTAACTGCTTCCGGTATGAGCAATCTTATATTTAGGACCAGCCGTTATGGGAACATCATTACGCAGCCATCTGACACTCGCATCAGGAGGTGTGATGGAACATTTGAAGATGGCTTCTTTGCCTTCATTGGCAACAATATTGTTCAGCTTACTAGTGAACCTTACCAGACGTGGGGCTGAAATGGCACATAGAATGGCAAAATTATTAGAATATTGATTAAGGGTATCTATTGTATAAAATAACTTTAATTGGTTTTTGTTTGGTTCACAGATCACTGATGGACTTCAAAAAGAAGACGTGGCCACAGAAGGTTCTTACCTTTTGTGGTAACTTTGGTGGAGGTCTTGTCATCTTTGCATTCACAGCTGTAATCCCCCTCATCTGCTTGAGCTACAGCAGAAACAGTCAGGATGCAGTTGGTGCCATCCATGCGGATGCTGTACCTGCCGCCTGATGCCATTTCCTTGCCATTGTGTTTCCAAATGACTTTATCTGTGACTCTGTTAAGACTGCAGGAAAGGGTCATGGTGCTTTCTAATACTGGGGATACTGGCTGCAATGGCGTCACAAACTTTAATGGTGTCTCTGTGGGAACAAACAAACAAAAAAAGTTCATTTTAGGACCACAGTCACTTTTGAAAAAAGATTTTTGTACTACTGCAAATTCACTCTTACCTTTGACTTGAACCTTGAATTCCATCTTGTCATCAGCTGTCTGGCAGGAGTAGGTGCCGCTGTCCTTGGATTCAGAGGTCTTTACAACAAGGACACGGGAGCGACCCTCTTGTTTCATCTCATACTTCGAACCTTCTCTCAGTTCCACTCCATCCCTGAACCACTTAACATTACAACTCTCTGATGTCACCTCTGTTTTCAAAACAATCTTTTCTGTTGTTTCGACAACCAGTGTTTCCCTTGTCACTGATGTTTTCTGAAATTTGGCAGTGACATCTAAAAAAAAATTGAAAGTAGAATGAGAACATGTTCTTGAGGAAGACAAAGCTTGTTGAGCTGCAACCTCACCTTCCACCTGAATCTTAAAGACCAGTTTGTCATTTTCTGCTTCACAGGTGTATTCTCCAGCATCCTTCTTCTCCACATTCTCCAGCACCAGCTGACGGCTCTTGCCCTTTGACTCCATGTGAACACTCTTACTGGAGCTCAACTGCTTACCATCTTTGAACCATTTCACCTCAGTCTTGGAGTCAGAAACGTCACAGCTCAGTGTGACTTTCTGGGAAGCAGATACTTTGACTTCCTTTTGATAGGTGTCCTTGCTGGTGAAGACAGCTTTGTGTTCTGACGAGGAAGTAAAAAGACAAATTCATACCAGGCCTTTGAAGGGTTTTAGAATTTGGAAAGTGGTTTTAATTGAGGCAGAGCTTAAAATCACTTTTTGGTAAATACTAGTAAGTTTCTTGAACCATTTAACAGTTAGGGTGTTTCTGAATTTTAAAGAAAAAAACAACGACAAAAAACAGAATGCTCGTAATAAAACAAATAGTTTAAGAAGATTTTCAGTACCTGTCACCTGAATCTTAAAGACAAGCTTCTCATTTCCAGCCTCACAGGTGTATTCTCCAGCATCCTTCTTCTCCACGTTCTCCAGCACCAGCTGACGGTTCTTGAGCTTTGACTCAATGTGGACATTTTTACTGGAGCTCAGCTGCTTACCATCCTTGAACCATTTCACTTCAGTCTTGGAGTCAGAAACATCACAGCTCAGTGTGGCTTTTTGTGAAGCTGATACTTTGACCTCTTTTGGATAGGATGTTTTGTTTACAAAGGCAGCTTGGATGTCTGGTGGACAGTCAAGATGTAACAATAATACAATTTTAGATTTTTTTTATTCAGTAACAGTAGCAGCAACTATAAGGATTTGACATCTGAGAAAGTTAGAAAGTGTAAAATATTTTTTAAGCAAACAACCACAATTCAATTTGCCATCTAAAATGTGTTTTCTTTATCTGAAACAATTAAAGGGGCAAGAAATCCATTCTTCCTGTAAATTTACCTCAGTAGTAAATTTATTTTGTCATGCCAATATACATCACATGTATATGTATTTGTATATATAACTGACAAACCATTATTACCATACCTGTCACCTGAATCTTAAATCCCAGTTTCTCATTTCCAGCCTCACAGGTGTATTCTCCAGCATCCTTCTTCTCTACGTTTTCCAGCACCAGTTGACGGCTCTTGCCCTTTGACTCAATATGGACACTCTTACTGGAGCTCAGCTGCTTGCCATCCTTGAACCATTTCACCTCAGTTGTGGAGTCAGAAACATCACAGCTCAGTGTGGCCTTCTGTGAAGCAGATACTTTGACTTCCTTCTGATAGGTGTCCTTGTTAGAGAAGGCAGCTTTAACGTCTGGTGAAATAACCATAGTTTTGTAATACAGTTTCAACAGCAAACTTTTTTTAAAACCTCACCTTGAAAAATGACCAGATTAAAGTGAAACTAAATCAGATTATTTAGCATCAGATATACAAGGCTGTTGTGATGTTTATTTCTGCAACCTACACACAATGAAACCATGAACTTGTTGCTTGTTTAGAAATCCCAGAGGAACCTGTGGGCAGATGCTTACATCTAACCACAATGGTGATGGTTGATAGCTTGCTTCTTGTGGTTGAACCAGCTAGTTTAACCTCTTTGGGATAATCAGTATAACACTTTTTTTTTATTTGCTTATGTCGTGTTTGATTAACAAACGAACAGACAAACATTGGCATATTCTCACCTTCTACTCGAATCTTAAAGCCCAGTTTCTCATTGCCAGCCTCACAGGTGTATTCTCCAGCATCCTTCTTCTCTACGTTTTCCAGCACCAGCTGACGGCTCTTGCCTTTTGAGTCCATGTGAACACTCTTACTGGAGCTCAGCTGCTTGCCATCCTTGAACCATTTCACCTCAGTCTTGGAGTCAGAAACATCACAGCTTAGTGTGGCCTTCTGTGAAGCAGATACTTTGACTTCCTTCTGATAGGTGTCTTTGTTAGAGAAGGCAGCTTGAACGTCTGGTAAAAAAAACATAGTTTTGTAATACAGTATCAACTGCAAATATTTTTAAGCATCTTATCATAAAGACAACCAGACTTAAGACAAATTAAATCAAATTATATACCACCACATGTACAGAGCTGGTGTGACGTTTGTTTCTGCAACCCAACCGCAGCGGTGATGGTTCATAGCTTGCTTCTTGTGGGTTGAATTAACTAGTTTAACCAGTGATCCTCTCGTGGATAATCAGTGTGCTAATTTTTTTTTAATTTGCTCATGTTGTGTTGGGTTGACAAACCAACA
>JBAJNP010002913.1:0-43727 GCA_036877545.1 Yasuhikotakia modesta | reverse complement strand
ATATAAGCTCTTTGACCCGAATGAGGCATGAATCTGATTGGGCATGGAAGGTTCCTCCACCTGTTCTAATGTTCACATGAGGCCCACAGCAGCTTCATGAATGCATTACCTCCTGCAGGGTCCTGCGCAGACGCAACAGCAGAGTCTTCACCGCTGTGCAGTCCTGCTGCATCAGTCTGAGTGGCAGCGCTTCCAGGCCGGCCACAGGTTCATCGTCCCGGGACAGGCTGAGTGACATCGGTCGCTGCTCCCTGGAAGTATCAGAAGATGATAACATTGTGAGCGAGAAATGCGAAACACCAGAGAACTCACAGAAATGTATCGCTAACATATTGCAGAAGTTTGCATTCAATGCAATACAATGTAACGTAATTGCATTTAATGCAATGACAATATCAATTTTGGGGAAAAAAATCAATTCTCCTTAAATCCCTAATTGTAAAGATAAGTAACTTAATTTCGGTCTTTTCATTACATGCAGATATCTGAGCAAATGAAGAGATCAATCACTCAAGAAGAGAATGAGACTAAATTAAACTTGATTAGATGAGTGTCTCGACACAGACAGAAAGGCAAAGTTTTGCCGTGGAGAAAAGACACTCGAGAGACACTTGAGAAGATAGTCATACCCGCTTCATCAAGGCCTTTCATTTGGTGTAAGTGGATACTAATCTATATATACTCACACAATTAGGCTGTTAAGGGGCTACAAAACATTACTTTATTCAACTGGCTTCGATTTTCAGGCAATGATACTTAATTCCTATAGGGGATCTATATCAGAATACCAGGAGAGAAAACATCCCTGATCACAAAATCAAAGACTTAACTCCCGAGGGTAAGGCAATATGTTCAAGACGTTCATTCTTCGTTCCTGAAAGAACAAAACCCCCATCTATACCTTACATCAAAGATAATCTTCAAAGGAATCACAGAGTATCTGGACCGATAGAAATCTCTTATTGACAGTTCCACACAAAACACACGGGGAGTCTTCTTATTAATTACAACACTTTGATTCCGCTCAAAAGAGGGATAGCGTTCGAGCTTCGCTCTCCTCTTTATGCGCTCCTGAGCTTCGGATCGAATGCAATCTGAGTACCTCAACAATAATTAAGTATTCATGCTTTTCAAAACTACAACGATAACAGGAGATCAAAAGAAACCTTGAGAGTTTCGATTGGGATTACACATTCGATTCCTTGTTTCTATGTCTCAGGCGGGAAAACTGGCCAGTCAAGACAGGCCAGTCTGTAAACACAGACGGTCTTATTTGTTGCCATTTTTATTACCACATGGTTTATTCCTGAGCCTTTTGTAGTGAGTGTCCTTGGAGTTGTAAGAGGAAAGTGAAATTTCACTTTGCTGCTCCATGGCAGGTTACAAGCTTTCCATCTCAAACCTGTCAATTATTATCACACATAAAAACCTTTTGAAACATCTCTTAGAAAAGGGAGATATGTTCTCTTGTTCTTCAATCTATACTGCTGACTGTCCCATAATACTCCAAGAAAGTTCCCCCTTCATCTTAATGGCAGTTTCTTGGACAGCAAGGGGCCTCTACGCGACTTAAAATCTACTAACTTTGCTGGTGGGTGTTCAGTTTAGCAGTCGAGCAGTTTTGACGCAAATGTCATGTGACTTATCACTCTGGAGGCGCAGGAAAATGACATCATGATAATGCTGATTGGCTGATATGACCACACACAGTGTCTTTAGCAAGCTGTTATCTGAAAAAGCAGAATAGAGTAAAAATGTTTTCACAGATTTTAAAAACATTCAAAAGCAACTTGTACTGATAAATAAAATACAATACTATGTGAAATAGACAAATATGATTATGACGAATCGTTAGGGGCTGGCGACTGTGTTAACCAGCCAAACTCTGGCCCTCACTATCTTTTTTCTGAAATAAACATCCAATTGTTGCTCCACTGCAGTTACAAATAATTTCATAAACGGCTGAATCATAACTTATTCACACACTCTGAGATTTGGCATAAGAAAAAGATGTGCTTAGTCAACTAATACTCATTAAAGTTTTACAACCTTTATAACTCAATGTTTGTGCAGAAAGCCAGCAGCGAAGTCTTGCTTTATCCTCACTCTCCGCCTGCAAGAAGCGACTACGACACCTAACACATTTCTCTAATGTAGTCTCCTGTGACAATGAGTCAATTCATGCGTGGCATGACAAATCGATCGTTGCACAGATGAATTACCAAAGCACAAGTATGAAAACACAATATTACGACTTAAAAAGGAAATCAGACTGAGAACTGCAGCGAAGAGTGTAAATTGTGCCTTAACAACTTTAGCGACAAGGAGATTTCCTTTAGCTCGGATGCCTCAGGCATTTAACACCATTTTGAAACATTAGCCAGAAAAAAGAACATGATGTTGCCACTCTCAAGCAATTCTCAGACACATTAAAACAAACACACCTGGTGTTTAATGCTGTCTCCTATAAACAGAACTCTCGGTATTGTTTTTTGTCTGAAAATGTTTAAGATGTTATTTACTCAGCAGAGACTATATATCTGGTAATTATCTAGAATCAAGCATCAATCACAACTTTGTTTTTCAGTGTTTATTTGTTTTGGTTTAACAAGCAGTGTGATTGTCTTCATAATGATAATACCTAATAGTGAGTGAGCATTTTACAGGCCTCTGAGAATTGCAGAAATAATGAACAGACAGTCCCTCCTCAAACTCGTGTCATCGGTTGAGCTAATGTCGTTTTGTTGGAATGCTTGAAATGCTGCAATGTTTTGACAGTCTCAGAGAATCATAAAACTGCAAGCACTTAAACTGAGGGCCAAATAAATAACTTTTGTCTCTGCATAATAAGGCAGAACAAAGCATTATATTATAAATAATGAACAGGTTTCACACAACACAACTGTAACAATTAAAAGCTGCAATAATTTTAGTGCAATACTAGGCAAAATAAATAAATAGATGTATAAATAGACATATGCTATTTAAATAAAATGATTAATAAAAAGTCTTGGTATTAAAAAATTAAATTTCTTTATAACTGATGTTTCAGACACCATCCTGAGAGGGTTATTTTACTAGCCGCATTGCAAAGCCTTGCATTATGGGATTGTTCCAAAGAAAGTATCTTTACATAATTGTTTCACATAAATCCCTTCATTTTAAAACAGTCTTTGCATCAGGAGCGAGTCTATGGTGCCTTAAATTGCTGCCTAAATAGGCAGCTCAGTAGGTTTTACAACAGAGCCCATGTATTATTTATACCACCACCATGAAGTTTACACTTAGAAGACCCAATAGTGATTTTAATCAGTTTTTTGGAAATGTTCGTGTCCCAATATGCCCCTAAAAGCTGCTGACCTCAGGACCTTTTCGTTCAGTCAGTGTGGCAGCTTTGCCTCAACATTTACACAAAGACTAAAACCTACATACAGTCTTCCACTTTAATCATTAAACCACCTGCATCACCCCCACCACAGAACATCCATTATCACCATGTATCCGGCCATTATCTGATTATGAAGCTGTCATCTAGTTTGGGTCTTTTATGCATATGACCTCCACTTAGCGGTTTGACGGCCCCCCTGCGTGAGCTCTCATTTGGAGGCTGTGTGGTATTTAAGGTTATTGAGAGGCAAAGCGCTGAAGCTCCGTACTGGCATCTGTCAGATGTAAAAGACTCCCTCAGGTGGGTCGACATTCTGTATTACAGCTATTAGCAACATCTTCCTTCATCAGGCTATTAGCATCATCATTAGCATTAGATAAAACCGTCCCTTTGTTCTTTAATTACATATTAATCCTGCACAAGAGGAGCAGAGTTCCGCCCATGTTTCACCGATTCCCATCACTGCTGGACAGTCGTCAAAATATAACAAGTGTTTTGAAAGCCTGGCTTCCAGGAGCAAGATCTGAGAATTGCCCCTGCATGTAAAGGTGTTATTATTAACAGAGGGGTTTTGATAACCTCTGCCCTTTTCTGTGGAAATGTTTATTTGCCATTTTCCTGTAAATAGGATTCTGTGTTGTGCACGATTTAAGAAACTTGTTTAAACAAATATTGAGAACAAAGCAGATGTGACTAGTCATAATAGAAATACTATGAAATACAAAATAGAAATACAATTTAGATAAAGATAAAATCAAAGATAGAGATAAAATGTAATGCATGACAGTATTAAACAGTAAGTTGTGCTTTATCATAAATAAACCATAATTACTAACCAATCAGCACGAAGAACTCTATTATACTGTATATCCACTATATAATTTTGACTGTAGAACATACGAGTGGAACTTTCTTATAAGATCAGAAGTTTGGGCCTTCAGCCAGTCTGTTCGCTGTTAGCAGTAAATCGAGTTAGGTTTGAGAAATTACGCATTAGGAGATATCAGAGTTACCCCACATATCAGCCAACAGCCCACTGCTATTGAAAGAGACAGAAGAAACTAATTGTAGCCATTTCGGCTGTCGCAAAAGACAAACGAGTAAGACTGCGATACGGAGAGAGACACTATTCCTTCTCACCTGTTAAAACACACACACAAACAAACATCAACATGAGAGCTAACTGACCATTTGTACTACACAAAATGTTTTGCAAAACATTATTCTTTATATTTTTAAACGACAGAACATTCCACAAAAGTAAAGCGATTGGTACAGCAGAATTTAATTATCATCCGAGCTCAACAGGTGTGAAATATCACTGTGAGAGAAAAACATCATTATCTGCCGTTAATGAGAAGACCAGAGGAGGACTAATGACCAGCGCTGTAACATCTCAGCACATAGAGGATTTACTTATTTTGATTTTAATTACCGAAGATTTACATTGAGTTTGGACGCAGTTTTAGAAATGCATAACCTGTGTGCGAGTAAGAACAATGCTGTATAAATATAGCTCTCCTCAACTCATTTATATATCCTGTATACATACACACACACACACACACAATAGACAGACAAAGGGCTAAAAACATTTAAAATGAAAGAACTACAGGTGAAAAGTGATATAAAATAAATTAGTTTCATTATTACTAAATGCATCTTTATTGCTCCAAAGCTGCCACATACTATATCTTAGTATGACTTATTAGTACTTACACTTATTAGTAGTACTGTTTATACTGTTGGCACTTATTGACTGATTCTATTATCCTTAAAATTTGCTTGGGACATTGAGTCAAACACCATCGTTCTTATGCTCCTAGTTCTTTTGTGATGGCCACTGGCCATGTTGTTTAACCAAGCAATATATATTTTTACATAACCTTAACAGACTGCAACAAATTGCTCAATTCCCATGAATGCAAGCATTTCTGGCAGAATTGGTGCCGTTTAGCGATTTTCCACGCTGTCATCAACCATCTTCCTCAAGCTCATTTTTGCCTTGTGACTCATTTTATTACAACGACAAGCTTCAGGACAGGTTCAGCGACATCACTGATGACATCATTTCTGTTTGTTTGTTTTCAACTCTTCAACCCTAAACATCTGAAATGTTTAGATGTGGTATTACATGTCATTGCGTTTGGCTTAATTGTGCTTTTTAGGGCATGGAGTCATGATGTCACAGAGAATGTGGTAGTTTTTTTAAGCAGTTTGTTGGCATTAAAGCAATCTTTCCACTTGCTCAAATATTTATGCTCAGACAAGACATTTGTGTTAAATTCTTGTAGTAAAAGCTTGTCTGGGGTCAGTTTAAAATTTGAAAAGGGGACAAATAAATATATATATTCGTCCACTTTCAAATTTTAAACTGACCCAAATGAGAAAGCTTTAAACAGCAACAATTAAAAAAACACCAATGTATATGTATATGTTTAAAGCTCTCATTTAGGTCATGACTTTTCATTCACTTTTATATTTAAAGTAACTGCTCTTTCTGTGGAGGAAAATTATTAGCCTCACGAATAGTCAACGCGTTATTTAAGGACCTCGAAAAAAATCTGTTTTTCATAAATGACTAACTAATGTTTGCCTTTCAAATCTTCCTCCAGCATTTCACAGCCTGTGGACTCACATTAGCCGAGAAGGCGGTCGGCCTCCGACACAACGTCTGCGTGTCCAATCAGTGATGTCACAGGTTTCCATGCTGGGTATGACAACAATGAATTCTGCTGCTGTGACTCAGCCAGACACCCAGGAGATTTTCCCAGCCGGATCTCACACGCATGCACTGACTCCAGGAGAAATCAACATGACGCCGCTCTGAGAGTGTGATCAAAGGTTAGGAATATTCACAGCCCCCACCCCACACTTCAACAAAAAAAAAAAACACCATCTGACTGGTTCACAGTAATTAGTTATGCTCAGACTTCGTCACACCTGAGTTTTCTTGAAAGTCCTTTCTCTCTCTCTCTCTCTCTCTCTCTTTGAATCACCTTGACAGAGTTGAATAAGGAAAGGAAAGTAGCACAAGGCCAGGCACGCAGCCTTCTGTTGTAGAGGACCACAGCTCACAGTGGGCTGAGGATTCTGCCCCCTGCTGCAGCAAACCTGCTCCTGAAGGATATGAGACTATGAGAAACACTGAAGGAGGGAGAAACAAAGAAAGAGAGAGAGACAGAAAGGCTGTAGAGACAGGCTTGGAAAAAATAATTACACTTAGATACATTGTGTTGTGCCAACTGGTTCCAAAAACCATCTCTATGTTATTTAGAAATCATGTTATTTCTTCTGCTATGTACAACAAATTTGGCTAGTTTGTTTAGTTTAATCTATTACTATACTGTTTTTAATGCTGATTACATTATTACATTATTAAATTACATCAAAGTGCAGTAAAGGCTTTGTTGAACCTTTTGTAACAAAATAGCAAGTTGAGAAAACCGTATCACCCATTGATACGGTCGGCGATTTCAGTTTTCTTTAACTCTGAAGTGTGAACTGTCTTTTATGTGAAAGCTTTATAACAGAAAATCAATCATAAGCCTCTATATACAGTTTCAGCCCTTGAGCAGACCAAATCTTTTTCCTAAACTCTACGTATAGCCTCATCCATACAGCTCTGAGGAAAGGCAGGAGGAAGAAGAAAGACGTAAAACGGAAAAGAAATGCAACACAGAGCTTCTGTGCATCAGTCTCGCTGACGGCTGATGCGTTTTCCACACCAACAGCCCTGATTTTGCCCTGGGATAATATATCTTGTCACTTAGTCAGGCTGGAGGATTATGGCCTATCAAACAGTGCATCTTCAACTTCTGAGCTGACTCACAGCAGAAAACAGGCTTCAGCCAGTGTCCATTAAAGACATCTACACTAGCTGACAGGTCTCCACCATAATGACACTATACTGCAGTCCCATGTATCTTAAGTCACTTCTCACCAACTCTGTCAATGATTCATTTCACAATTAAGAGAAAAACAATTTCTATACTTTTCTAAGTATCATCATTTTAAAAGTGAGGTAAATTATTTCACTTGCTAAAGTTTAAACTCTTTTTAAAAAGAAATACTTTGTTCCATAGCCATGTAAGTGCTTTATGTCAGGAACACAACAAAATGTTATAAAGCTATTAATCATTGAGTCTTCTCTCACTGAAGCTTTCAAACCTTATTTCCAGTGTGGAATCGAAAAACGTCAACAAATCACAGGTTTAAATTATTTCTATTTTTCTGAATAAATTCAAAAGCAGATACAACAGAAACCAAAAATAAAATTAACTCGTATGGCGACTCAGTTAGAAATCTCATTCAAAACTATGTCAAAGATATCAAGACAAGGTCATTCAATCGCTACCTGCTGACAAGGCGAAAATACGTGTTCTGGAAACAGCATGACTTTTATGAGCCGTACGGTAGCTCAAATACACAATAAAATGTCATATTCCAATATAGGTTTGAAGATATAATTCTCAGAACCTTTATACAAGATAATATCGCTCTGTGTTGCCACTGCGTTGCAGCTATTAAACATTAAACTTTCTGTCTGTGCAAAAAAAACATTAACTACTATTAGAAAGATTTAATATGTAGCAGAGTATTAGCCTACCAAATGATACATTATGTACAGCTATTTTGGGGTATGTTCTAAATTGTACAAATAATTATAAGGTCAGAAAATGTATTCAATTTTCTAGGCTAATTTCCATGGTAATATAATTTGCTCTGTGTTCACATGGGATTCAGTTGGTTTGAAGTGACTCTGGTTTTATGATTATGCAAAGGATGAAACTGCCAGTCAGAGTAGAGTTTTAGCCTGAGCCTGTGAGGGGACATGATCAAATCACACAAACTGCTTGCAGTCGATGCTTATGTCAAAGCATCAGAAAAAGTTTAGGAAACAAGACGAAAACATTGGAAGTAGGACGTCCATCTGCTGAGAACACAAATTAAGATAATCTCATGTCAACACCATCATGGTTATGTTTTTAAGCAAGCCAGTTTGCATCCGGAGGCTGTTTGTTACTTGCTAGTTCGTGAACTCATTTAATCAAAAGGCTTCAAATCTGGTTTCTCTCCAGTGTAGAGAGGCTAAAACTGTGCTTCTGCTTAAAGTCACGCAAACCTAAAAATACTAATCTGGATCTGGACCCAATACGGATTAAAAGACGAGTGTGAACGCGGCTGTGATCAGAATGTATTCAAATCTTGTCCTGATGCAGTTTGATCTTAAGACTAAGCAATCAACATATTTCCAATCACAGGTCAATGCCACACAAAACCCCGCCCACTATCATTATGCTCTCCCCTCCCACTTATTTTGACATGCAGATATTCCACCTCAGCCGGCTACACTTTCAGATGAATGAATGTATTTCTATACGTTTGTAACATGATTCTGAACTATTAAAATGGCTAATTTTTAACTAATGTAATTTACCTGAAATAAATGTCAAAACTGTTGCAGACATGCACGTTCCGATGTGTCATTCCCATGCGTCTCATCTTGCTACCGAACTGCTTGTTATCACTGCAGGCCGTTTTTAGCATCTGTTATTCATCCGGCTGGTGAAATCAAAAACAACTACCAGATTTTTCTGCATCTGAAATAACACGCGATACCTTTCCAGCATGTTTTTTTAAACAGCTAATTCGATCTGAAACATGCGCTTCTTTTTCCCAATTTTCCTCTTCTGTATAAAGTTTTGTTCTGAGCAAACCGCACCTCGCCTCAGCTCATTTCATCACGCTTTTACAGCATTAAGCTCCTGGAGTCATCATACAGCTCATATAACTCATAGCCCAGAAAACAGGCTGTGTGAGGAAGAGGAAGGATTACTGCAGGAGGAAGATTGGCAGTTATCGATGAAAGATCTGAACTCATAGGGGAACTATAGCAAACTCTACTGTGAAGTAACTTGAAGGCAACTGGTTTGCAAAATTATCAAACAGTGACACCTACTTCTGCCAGAAACTACAAAGAACTCAGAAAATTACAGCTCTAATTACAATAAAGAACTAACCACAGGAACTGCAAACAACTTTCCAACACTGCAGTTACTAAATTATTTTTTCTATAACTGAAAGGAACACATTAAGGATTCTATACATTCTAATGCTCAATAATAATCATAGTCTGAAGAGAATCGTATATAGTTATAATTTATTTTAAAATTTCTATATAAATCACCAATGCACAACATACCACCACTAGCAAATTATGAATATATGAATTTAATTACTACACAGCTTATGAATTCAGCTGCCATGCAGTTACAGTACGGAACTATAATTTTCAGCTATTATTCCAAATTATAAACAGTTTAAAATTGTTATAAAATGTTTACATATGCTTAACATAGTAGTTTCATTTAATATATTTTAATTAATTAGTATTTTTAATCTCTCAACCAAAATATATTTAGCTAAAAAGTATTTTTTTTTCTTTGTGTTGAGACTTTGAAAATATATTTTGAACCAAGCAATAAAATCCTTTGTTAAGGCTTTCATTTGAATAATTTTATTGTTAAGCAAGTGAACTTTAGTCCAACAAGACCGTTGTGTTATCTGCATCAAAGAAAACATCATTACCGTGACATTGAGGCGGGCATATTGCCTTTTACTCCCCGCCAAAACACTCATGTTGCTGTGTGTCTGTGAAATTGAGAGGTTCAAAGAGAAGCTGAGAGAGGCTAAAGTACCTGTGGGGGGGCTCCCTGGGCTCTCTTCCAGGGGTCCGCTCCGCATGGGCCTCCAGCGGTGAGGGCAGCAGGTTCAGGCATGACGCAAGGGATTGACTGGAGTCTTCCCGCGAAGCTGCGAGAGCAAACAAACCACAGGTGACCTCAGTCATCTCAAAATGCTTTTCACAGAAAGTCAAGCTTTGATTTCCTAATTTCCTTTGAAATAAGTATTCAATGCATCCACAGAAATAGGTGTTCTGTAAATGACATGATGTTTGCTGACTATAATTCCCTTTTTAGTGGCTAGCCATTGGCAGCTAAACGAACGAAACAAAAAAACTGAAAAAGCCAACGAAAAAGCCTAAACTTTTCCAATTTTATGTGAACAACTTGGCATGAAATGGGCCCAACAATAGGAAAATACATAATACATATAAACATTAATATTACATATGCATTTTAATACAAGACATTTTTATTTACTGTTGTATGTAGTTGGATTCCCACTTAAGGTCCAAGTCAGAACTTTGACCTGAAGCAAAACCAGTTAAGAAGAACTTTCTCTAGGGGAAGTTCACATTAGAATCGTTGAATAACTTCAGACACCATGATATTTACTCCTGCAATGAAACTGCTTGAGCAAATATCAGCAATGACTTCCTGTTGAGGCATTGCCTTTGGTGCATGTTAATGTATAGTTTCATATGGGCTGATATAGCTCCTCCCAGAAGAGTTGAATGCTGGGAAAATTAAGACGACTACAAATCTTTTCTGGGCAACTGAACGCGTGCATAACTTTATGGTGTAATATTTTAGAAGGTATTAAATTCTTAAAGGTTGCATCTCCAGCTAAAGAGAAGAAAAGTAGGTCTCGTCTTTTTCTATCTACAATGAAAATCATTCCTTCAAGCCATTCAGCCATTACAAGAATGTGTAATTACTCCAATAGGATATTCAGAAGCTTAATGGCATGAATATGAATGAGGGACAAATGTCATAATGCATGTCTGAGAGCGTGAGGTAAATGGAAACAGCAACGACGCTCTGGTAACAACATACCATGGTGAGGTCGTTGGTCATCGGAGAGGTCAAGATCTAACATCAGGTCATCTTCATCCAGCTCAGAGGAGCCAAGATTATTTAAAACATCCTGCAAAAAAATACAAAAACCTTTATCATGCAGTTGTCGACTGAGGTTGTTGGATAGCTCAGCCATAAATTTACATTTTGTCATTATTTTCCCTCATGTGTTTCATTTTAGGAAAGAAAGTCAAAATTTCCATTGTGGGGTAAAATAGCCCCTTTAAATATTTCATTTCACTAATGTGTCACATTTAGACTCTGTTTTTTTCCTAGATAACAATGACTAAATTATTTTAAATTCAGCCCAAACCTCCAGCTGTGTTTCACAGCTTCTTTGTTAAACCAAGCCGACAAAAGCAGCTTTAATTTCACTCAAAGATGTCGTTTCCACAGTAACTATTTTTCGCATCCATCCCCATAGTGCTAAAAAATCCACAGCATATTCAAGAAGCTGAAAATCTGGATGTTGCTCAAACCAAGAGTTTTTCCACAGGGTTTGTAGATTATGTTTTCCATAGTGTCACACTGCCATCTTGTGTCCACAATGGAGAGCTTCTAAAATTTAAAGCTTATAAATAATAACAATAAAAAGCGCAACTGTATTCCAGTACACAAGACTCAGCAAAATGTTGTATGGGATTTTTTTTATGGGAAGTTTATTTTAAAAAATTAAAGAAAATTATCAGCTATTAAAATGGAAGAGAGAAGTTTAGTGGCTAATTATGCAGGACAGAACAGAATTCTGGATGTGTTCTAGAAAAGTGTCTTGACTTTGCTAAAAATTAAAGGGTCACTGGTCACCTAATTAAGACTCTATGGACATGAAACCATGTGGCCTTTTCCTCTGTGACTTATTACAATGTCAAATGACAAAACGAACACGATACATCATTACCGTAATGATCATATTAAGGCCATAATATTGATGAAGTGCAAGGCCTTATTCATAGACCTGTTCAGATACCTTATTTAGATAAATTAAAGACAAACTATGTCATGTAATTATTCATAAATGTCCTCATAAACATAAATATTCAAACAGAGGTTGTGTTTGCGCATAATCAAGTTAATGGACTCGATTAATCTGGTCACTATACAAGACACAGATTCTGTCAGCAGAACCCTAGAGGACAAAACATGCCGCTACTCGATAATAATGTGTAAAAAACAGAACATGATATGATAAACATTTTAGAAAAAAGACTGAGGGATCACAGAGGTGACGAAGAACTGACATTAAACGCGACACTATCTCCTGACGTTCAGATTGATTTTCCTGATCTTTTCATGTCACAGTTGGAAGACAACACGCTTCTCTCATTAATGCAATATCCTGCAGCCCTTGTCAAAAAGGTCAAAATACTTCAATGGCATTGTTAACAACTTTTTCTCTCTTGGTATTTCACAAATCACTTTAAAAACGTATGCTTGTGAAAAAACAAACACTCATAAACACTCTATTTTAGGAGCAGCTGTAACAGGTTATGCATTAGCAAATTATGAAGGACATGAGACATTGAGTGAAACTTTTTGAATCATTTTACCAGAAATGTTTCCTGCCACAACATTTTGACATCTACTGCAATGACATACATGTTAAAGTGTGTCCAGATATCTTCTGGTGGCATTACATAATAAAGCCTGATGGCAAGTACCAAACCAAACATTCATGTTTATATTCATGTTTATCTTAGTTTTTTTTAGAACTGGTTTATGCATCTGTGGTACAGCCCTGTTAAATCTGGGCACAGAATATCAATTACAAAGCAAATTAACAGTAATGCCTCGATTCAAATGCCTTATTTCGGGTCTAAACACTGAACACAATGAGACCTGATTCAATAAGAAGCTTTCTCAAAAATGAAACACAAGTGGTCTATAGGTTCAGTTAACCAGCCCCGACTCCTGCCAAATGTCTCATTCATCAGGAAAACCAGAGCCTTCAGCTGAAACAATATAAAGGTTGATTGCAAGCTATAAACAATTACGCTGTATCAAACGTCCTTATGCAAATTAAGCTAACGAAGGCAAAGCCAGACAACCACATTTAGATGGTTTACAAGAGTGCTGGCCAAAGATTAGAGAAATGGGAAACTACTGCTGTTCTGCAAATGTTGACGTTTGAGGAATACAGAGACCGCCAACTGGCATGCTTCCCTTTGAGGGCAGTAAACATGAGTACAAGTTCTTTTCTGACAATAGAACACTTCCCTTTTCCTGCTCGCCTCTGCGTTTACACAAGTCAAACAGCAATGCATAAAGTTTATAGTTAAACCCAGAGAAATATTTTGTAAACACAAGAGCGCAGAAATTTCTTTGGAGGTCAGCATAGAAAATCTACAAAAGCAAGCTTTTTTTTATTGTAAAAAGAAAAGAAAGCAATAAAACTTTGTGATAATGTCTCTGGCATTTTATAGAAGCAAAACAGGTGTGTACCTGTGAATCTAAGTGTGAATCTGTGTATTACTTTAATGTGTAAAGCGTTTGTGAATCAGATTTGTGATGGGGTTTCAATTGGATTCCGTTTTTCAATGTGCATGGTCAGAAACGATCACCAGATGTGATTTTTAAACCTGGATATGAGGTCACACAAACACCCATCATCAGTGTGACTTCATATCCTGCTCTGTAAATTACTGTCTGCACTATCACAGCCTTGTCTCTGAACTTTGACTGGAGTTGCCTGCAAAATGATTGTACTGCCTTCAAAATGGATTTGATCAAGTGGGAGAGGATTTTCCTTCAAATCCGTTTCAGCCCTCAATTAGAATGTGGGCTCACTCATCCGTATGAGGCACGCCATCAAGAAAACCAGGAACCAGATCCCCACAAAGCCACAACAGGGCAAGTGTCATCCTAAACATGCTGCAGTGTGGGTTTCTTATGATTTCCAACTTCTGCTGACAAACCCTCGGTCAGACATGTTGCCCTCAGGAAACAACTCCTTCCAAGAACAACTGCCAAACACAATAATGTGAATGGAAAGCCTAGGTCAGCCTACAGGCACCGTTACGGTAAACTTCACTCACAAATGTTGGTGATTTGATGATAAATTAGCATGGCATCTTTGCAGGCATTAAAGAACAATAACACAGGATGTGCAGGTTTCTTTCTTTATGGTGGCAAAAGCAGTTATTGGTTTGGCCTCAAGCTGTGCAGGTGCAGACAATATCATTCAGAAACAAAGGAAATGCTTTATAAAGCCATTGAAAACAGCCAAAGTAAACAATTGCTTTACGTTATGGATTGAAATGATGTTTCCTGTAGGTGTTGATACTATATGGCAACATTTCCCAGAAGGTTATTTAGATTTTATATTTAAACATCAAAGTGACACAGTAATTTGCCTTCACTACACATGTTTAACTTTTTCCATTGTTCCCCAGAATGCAACCAGTGCAAAACAGCAACACCTGCTTAACCAGTGGCATGAGTTTTAAATGGAACTATTTGATGACATAAGAGGAAGTGGATGTGGCCAAAAAATTAGGTCCACTTAACTCGATTTAATGCTATGAAACAGCATAAAATGCAAAGGTTCAAAAGGCTGAAGAAATTTACAGGCAACAGAATCTAGCAGAGGGAAAGTGACACTGCTACTGGCCTGTTGACCTGCTGGGTAAAATGGTGCTGGAGGATTTGTCTGTTTAATTAAACACTGAGATTATATCTCTGGGTGGTAATTTAATCCCTCAGAGAACACAGCATGGGACTAAACTAAATCTACACCAGAGATTATCAGATGTGTGTGTTGATCAAGCAAAGAACTGTAAACACGACTGATTTACTAAAACATGATCTAAAACATGAGGAGCATCTAATTAAAAATGTAGGTAGAAATAAATTTGAATCAAATGTTGTGTGGTTAAAAAAAGCAGATTGTAACATCAAGTTTAAGCAAAAGACTTCACAAATCGTTCAGTCTTAAACACACCACATCAAACTACTGACCAGGCAAGAGTTCAACAGAATCATTGAAGCCCCTCCCGCTTACCAGGCTGCCCAGTTTGGAAGAAGAGGAGATGGTTCTCTGCTTGGATAAAGTTTTGGGCTCCATGCTGTGAGGATCTCTGAGGCTGAGATGAAGTCTGGGTCCTCCAGCACCCTCAGAGGCCGACCGGAGACGTCTATCCATGCGCATCACCTCATGATAGGGGCTCATGCTGCTGCACATAGACACTGTAAAGGACACAAAAGTGTGTGTGTAAAAAGTGACCATTTTATTACATTAAAAATGTATGACAGCTTTCCTTAACAAGTCATTATTTTAGCTTTCCTTAACAAGTCATTATTTTACACCAACATCACCTACATAACACTCTTAACAAATATAATTAGGTAAATATAACCTGGCTAAAAATATAAAAATGTATGTACTTAAGATTAATGGCATTTGTAGCTAATTGAAAATATATTTTAACTAATGATTAAGTGTTATTTAATAATGTTTGCTAGTATTTTTAGTTATTTTGAATACCTATTTTAAGTAAAGATTTAAGTTGTTAGTGAAAGTTTAAAGGTTACTAAAACAATTACTCATGAATAGCTTCAAAGTCGCATGTATTATGAACTGGGACCATGGAAGTTTATGAAAACAATATTCAAATAAAGTGGGTAAAAATAAGTAAGGAAACCTTCTGGTTGCCAGGCCTACAATCTGTACTACTCTTTATTATTTACTCATTTAAAAAAATAATCTATAGTAGCTCTCTGCATAAACAGATACTAATGGACTTTAAATATAACTGTAGGTCAAAAAGAAAATGAAAGTTATGTAAAAAAAGATATTACACACACAAAGCAAATATAGTAGTTTAATGCCAAAGGCACAACCTAAAAATTACCCAATGCATGGGAATTGCATAAAACACATTTGACATGTTTTTAAAAGCTAAATGTGGAACAGAATAACACAGATAACACTAGCAATGCTTTCATTACACTATGCACAATAGTCACATTTGAACTTATTTTTAATATACTGCTGCTAACATTCTTTTTGGAGGCTAAGACCTTGTCCTGCCACAGCAAGACTAACAAGAATGTCCCACAAAAGCACCAAACCAGCATTCACAGGAAATACTGCTCATAGTATTCAAACCAATACCGATTGCTTAGAATATACTCACAATGGAACAATATGCAAAACAAACACAGGCTCAAGTTTCCAGCACATTTAGATTAACACAACAAGATCTTGGAAATAATCCCAATTTGATTAATCAAACTAATCTGCAGCCAACATTAATAACAGCAGAAAATAGTCACACCAGTGACCCACACTGCAAACATACACAATCTTAATTCTATAAAATGTTTAGTTTACATAAATATTAATGATCACCCCAAGCCTACATATGTAAATGAACACCCATAAAGTATAGAATTCACTCTCTCCTGCAAGACAATCTGTGAGAGACAGAATGACAGTAGAAAAGCTAATATCAGGTCACCACTACAGGAAACTCAATACAGTGAAACCTGGTTTGTTTCCTATAGACCTCTAAGCCACAGGCATTCTGGAGTGAAAGCTCCAGCGATGTAACAGTATAATTTACAGAAGTGAGAAGAGCAGGTCACAAATGCAGCCAAGGTGAATCACAAAAACACTTTCTCTAAACACTATCTATATATACAAGATTATACAAGACTATCTGATTCAGATTTATCAACTGTAGCACCTTGTGGTCAAACATTTTGTAAAAAGACCACTAAAGTGAAAAAGTTACTGTTGTCCCTAGCAACTGATTTTCAAAATCACTGTGTTAGTTTCATGTCACTCACTCAACTGTTGTCTCCACCTCCTCCTTTCAAACTAGAAATGTTATTTCCTTTGCTTAGCAGCTTTTAAATGTTAAAACTCATCAGTTCCTTGGTAGAATTATGAAAAACTAAACTGGGTATGTCAGAAATCATAAATAACCTACATTAGACTGAGATTAACTAATCTACACTAATGCCTTCTGCCTCCCTAAATGTTGCCCTGAGGTCATTTTTACTGAAGATTAAATCTTAGAATGATTAGTAAAGTGGAAAAGGTTTAAAGATTAAATATTATAACCTGGTTACTGATTATGTCAAGGGCAAAGTTATGTGAATTTTTTCCCACAGAACTTGTTCGTCTGACAACAAACAAACAGCCTCCACACACACAACAAAGAAACTGGGTTTATTGACATTACCTGTGTGTGGCTTTCTCAGGTGACTCGGCCTAATCTCAAGTTTGCTTTGAACTGATGATTTTCCAGCCTGCAGGATAACAACAGCATTCCTAGACTTCCTCTCACTGCCCACTGGATTGGAGCTGCTGTCCTCACTCAGTTCTGGTACTTGCTCATTCTCACTGGCCTCTGGTTGGTCAGGGTTAGGATTTGGCCCAGGTTTGGGGTTTAGCTCTTGCACTGTCTGCAGGGTTACTGGCTCTGATTGGACGGTGGTGCTCTCACACTGTTTGTTGGCTGTGTCGCTGGTTTCTGGCAGTACAGGCTTATCCGCCGTGGCCTGGGCTGGACTTAAAGACGCCTGTGAGGTAGAAACAGCCTGGCTAAAGTCTTCAGGTGGAGCAGCCGGGCTGGGGGTTGGCAGCGCATCCACCTCCGATACAGAGTCTTCTGTGACATGAACAAACTCTGAGGGTGTGATCGCTGTGGTACGGTCCTCAGAAATCATGGGCGACTGCAGGGAACTCTCAGCCAACTCTCCAGGCCAGGAACCTGGGGTTCCTGTTTTAGGTGGATCTTCTGCCTCATCCTGACCTTTATCCTGATTGGTGACACTGGACGTATTCTTGGAAAATCGTTGGTGAGATGAGAAGGACTTGGGAAGGAGCTGCTTTTTATGCCTGGAGGATCTCTTGCTGCTCACATCGTCGAGGAAACCAGAATCATCTCCCTCTTTGGTCCCTGAGCTGATGCAGTTGATAAACACACTGCGGTTGGCCGAGCCTTTCTCAAGGTCCTCCGTTTGAGAGCGTGGGATCTTCTTCTTGTGTCCGCCGAATCCAAACGAATGCCGCTTTGGATTGCAACTCTCTCGAAAGACACCTTCGGACCCCTGACTGAGCTGGGTGGGATCGCTGTTCCTCTTGTTGTGAAAGCCGAGGGACGGTGTGCGGAACAGACTGCGGCGTTTGCCCGTGCTGCTGGAGCTAGAGTTGGTGCTGGAGGGCGAGGACGTGTGGACGCCATTGGAGGAAGGCGAGGAAGGAAGCGATTCCTGTCTCTTGCTTGCACTACGCCTGAAGATGGGAAGCCTGGAGACCAGGGTGGAGCGACGTGTCCCTGATTCGCCCATTAAGATGGAGCACTAAAGCAGACACTGTGCAAACAGAAATAAATACATTAAGAATGTATTAGCATGACGACAATAAATGCAACAGACATTGTGATATTGTGACTGACAGGGAGAAACATCCAGGAGAGATGCATTACTGTACACTGATTATAAAAATCACAGCATGTTAGACATGTCTGTCATACAGTTAATATGCGTCATATTAAAATCACATATAAAAGCTATATAAAATTACAACACAATGTAATTATGAAAGTGTTTGGTGATACATAACAAAAACATGCACACACCCCAGCCTGATAGTTACACCTTTAACAGAATCTTATTTAGGCATTTATCCTACCTGACATGACAAACTACACTAAATATTCAAACCACTCAAATATTCCAACTATTATTATTGTTATTTTTGCCATTATTATCATTATTGTTGTTTTTAATGCACATTTATTTCACACATATTTCAGCACCGTAGCTATTTTAATGCACAGCAATAACAATTATTTAGCTTATTTAACTTCCATGCAAATAAATAAATGGACAAACTTCCTGTACCAGTCAGTGTACCCGGATATAAGTGGATAAGGGCTATTTTATTTTAAATAGTCATCCACAATATAAGATCAATAACTTCACTACTATTGAAATTAAACTGAAGAAACACAGTCGCACAGTTATCAAGAATACCAGTACAATATAACACCTTCATGTGCGATTATTAACGATAAGGGCCAATGTTTACATGCCACCTATTATTCCACATTCATTTGGCTTAAACCACAATTTAAAGCGGTCCGGCAGCAACACACTAGCTGTTATAATAACGTGGTAAGCTGCGTTTTAGGTCGACTCCAGATGCATTATTTTTGACAGACGCAGCTTCTCTGACTCGGAATGCGCACATGTCTCAAAAACGCAGCTTATTAGGTTTTGACAAACAGCTACTGAGATGCACAGATTTATTCTCATATGTGACCACAATATCATCTGACAAACAAACAGGGAATAACCAATCAGAGAAGCGACAGGCGGCTGCCCCCAATACATCTCAAAACACAAGCTTTTACCTTCAGCTGAATTCTCCGATTACTCGCTGTTATTCCGTTTACTTAAACGAGCATGGAGCAGAAATGACCGTGGCATCACAGCCGGCGAATTTCACGTTAAATCCCCGGTTCGCTCGCGCAAATCCACCTCTAGTGACGTGGAACGTGTCCGCGCTTGTTCTTCCGCGCTTGTTCTTCCGCAAGGCACCTGCGTGCGCGTCACTTATAAAGCCGCAGACAGGTGCAGCGGCTCTTAGTAAGGTTGACGCAGGTAATGGGCTATTGTTTGCAGTTGTATTTATGATTTTAAAGTACTTTTCATATTAAGCATTTACACAGATGAATTTATTTTAAATGTCTTGGGATCAAAGGTGAACCGTGAACAAATATAGAGCGTGAAAAGTGGTTTTGATCTTGTTATATTCAGTTATTAGGTAATTTCTCATTAAGCAAAGTAAAATGAATTAAAATAATACAGTAAAATCTCTATGTACGCATTATGCATATCCATAAATATGCATTTTCACTAAATGCACTAAAGCTTGACAATATAAAGGCTTGTATGACCAATAACCTTGTTTGTCCTTATTTTTTTATTGACGTTTCTCTTAAATCTTTCAGTTTTATTCTGTAATTGTTATTTTCCACGCGGTGTCGCTGTTGCCAAACCCTCCATCGGTTTGAAAACTGGTTTAAAAAGGTTTATAATAAAGACTTCACTGGTTACTCATCGTCATCGGACAATAAACATGTTGTTTCTAAAACATAATATCTATATTAAAAATAATAAATGAAAAAATAGCTAAATGTAGCATCTATAATAATATTTAGTCTAAATATAATAGGCATTATTATGACTGCGTCACTACCTGTGCCACAGCACTAATAAACTCAATACAAATAACCTCAAAACAGGGTGAGCGAGAGAAAAGCTCTGTGTGAGCTCTGATTTATTCCACTCCAACTAATGTGCATTATAACAAAACCACTGCTGTCTGTATCTATTTAAAGGCTTTTAATGTTTTGTGATCATGCATGTGAAATTCAAAGGTAGTTTTAAAATTGCTCAATTTGTTACATTTTAAGGCAGGGTAATTTTTTTCCAGAAGCATTTTTTGTTATGATGGTTAAAAGTCTTTTGACTCTTCACAAAGAAGGTAGTCTAAATATATTTATATTTACACCTTTGTAAAAACATTTGTCCAATCAATTCATTCGGTCCAAATGCAACAATAGGATGTCCTACTTGCCTGTGTGTTTTGGAGACGGCATGGCTTTGGAGATACCAAACAGAGGGTGGCATGCTTTTAAAGTTAGTTTGATAGCATGTGTGAAATTGCCTGCCCTACCTTTAATGCATTTCTAATAATGTGTATGATTCAAACAAATCTAAATGCAATATTAATCAGACACTTTATTGCAGTGTATTGTTAAGTGAATCTGTGATCCATATTTACCAGGAAAGCTAGGTTGGTAAAAGTTTTTTGGCAAAATCAAATCTCAGAAACTGTCATTTTCTCAGTTAGCTTTAAAAGACAAACAGTGGAGAGTCTGATTGATATCAATTTGGTAAGATACCATTTACTATTTCTATTATTAGGTAAAAGCTATTCCACATATAACATTCTGCAAAGCGAATTTTTACCTATAGGTGACTATAGTAAGAAAGAAGAAACATTTACTGTAAGGTTAAATTAGTACTTACATTAATGGCACAAATTGTGGCTTATAGTCTCTATACATTACTTATTTTTTTCTTAGAAGTTCTCACAGAGAGAGTTTCATTTAACTCATCCTGCTCACCATCAAAACAATCTTCTACTGTAACATCTTTTAATGGTTAATTTAGCTGTTTATGATCGGTTCTAAGCTTTTTCTCTGCTATGTTTTCCATTATCATCCATTATGCTTTCAATATGTGGTCTCATTAAACGGCTCTTGCTGTCCTTTCTCCTAAAGATTTTAACTTATAATTACCTTCTCAGGAACGGCATTAAAATGTATGTTTTGTTTCTTTGACTAATGCCCGCTGTTTTCCCTGAAATATCAGTGTTTTATCAGTGTATTAGCAGGGCAGTGAGTTTAAAGAGGCAGTTGCTATGATACAGGTGACAATGCAATGCCCTGCGGCATATGATTATAAGTGTGTTCTGACAGACAGTCATGTGTGGGGATCAGCATTTCTGGGGGGTGGGGAGGGGGGTGTTATTTTGTTTTGATTTTCATGTGATTTTGTTTATCTATAGAGAACAGCCTGGTCTTAAAAAATGGTTTATTAGCACTATTTATTATAACAAACAAACTCAGAAATAAATTGAACATTTGAAAATAAAGAAAAAATAATTTCTAATTCTGTATAAAATGTATCTTCTGTTTAAAAATCATAAAGATATATAATTAATATATGAGATATTCATACTATAAAATGTGTTGTAATAGAGCGACTTCAACTTACTACATTAGGTTTAATTAAATAAAATGAATAAAAACAGCCAGTGAATCAAATCAAATCTGACTCATCTGTTTCAGTTTCCATGTCACAGCCTATAAACACCATTGAGGCTCCTTCACCATTTACTGTTCCTCCTATAGGCTTGTGTTTAAATTGTGTCATTGATTGCTTTGCTGTTAGACCCTTTGATTTATTTTCCATTAGAGTCATGTTTCTATCAAATGACTGTGTCCTTGGTCACTAACATGGTCCCTTAATGGATTGTGGCCTGTAAGGTAAAAGCAGAAAGTTGTTACTCTGTTAAATATTGGTCTTTTTCTCCATTATCATGACAGTGTGATAGACTAAAAAGTCAGATCACTTTAGAGGACAGTGTTGTTGCTCATAGATTGCTCTTTCGTGGCTCAGAAGAGTTCTTAGTTATGTTTTATTTAATCATTTTCTCATATGTATTCACTGAAAGTCCTATATAATGTAATTATGTACACAAGTTGGAGTTGGCAGACTGGCAGGATCCTATATAATAACATACATTTCTATCCATTCCTTTAGAAAAAGCTAATGTATGGCTATATATAGCTCACAAACTGTACAGAGTATTTTATAGTTGTTTTTGTCTATTCTGAGGTTTCTGGTGACGATTGATCACTATCTGCTATCGTACAGAAAACAGATTTTTTAGAAATGGTTGCGTGTGATGATGGAACACCAATTTTAAGATGTAGTTTTGCAAACACAATACAAAGTCAAAAACTATGTTTCAGCTCCCTTAAATAAAAATAACCTTTTCAATTATTTACTACAGTATCATATTTACAGTACAGTACAGGAGAGTGCAAAAGTCAAAGACCATATTAAACATTACATGGTATATAACGACTTTTTTAATCATTGTAGAAGTTTCTTGATGTCCTTACTCTGTTGTGTGATGAAGAAAATTTTATCGTGTCTTTCATTTTGCTTGGCTTGAATTTTTTTAACAAGGTATTCAATCCTTCTCTCTTCCTGTTGCTGGAAGAAGGAAGCCGCAACTTTTCTCCTGAGTCGCCGGGCATAGACCTCCAGGAGCAGCAGGGTGTAGCTGAACAGAAAGAGGAAGACAAGCGCTGTCACTGCGTTTGGGCTCGGCTGACTGGACTGGGCCTCACACGCGCTTGGAGTGTTAATGAGGGTCCTGTATGATCTGTTGAAGCTAAACAAGTCCAGCTGACAGCTGGAGCCCACAATCTGACATATGTACATTTCACTTCCAACCTGAGGAGCAGAAGAGAAGATTGCCATTGTTTTTCATCCTATGAAATGCAAATGAAAGATTACTGGAGACAGAGATTACCTTGAAGTGGACATTAAGGCTGATGTTGGTTGATGGTATATTTGAAATCCAAGAACTACCAGTTTTCACTAAGTAATACAATAAATGATCAGACACTATCAGAAAGATTGTCATCAGTAAATATGAAGTGATCACCAAGGCAGGAACCAAACATCTGCAAAGTTCCCGTTTAGTCATTTTAAAACTTGTAGAGTTAACTCCATTTTTCAGGTCCTTGGCTTCAACAGAGATCCCCATGACTGCGGCTTTTGCCCTAAGGCCTCCTGTGATATACGCATTATCAAATTTTACAGACTTCAGATAAGAGCGAAGATAAATCACAGAGTCTGCAAACAAATACAGAACAAAAAATGCAGCAAAGATTCTGCTGGACAGTAGTTTCAGACCCTGTACTTGACTTTTAATCTCCGAGAAATCATTCTGCACTCGTTTACTCAAAAAATGCAACCGCTCCTTTACTTCTGAAACGTTAATGTTGGTGGTGTGATCAAAATTGCGAAGCGTTGGCACTACATTTTCTCTCATGTTCTCCTCTGCAGTTTTGACTATATTGTTTTTGATGGTATTGATGAGATCTGAGCTGTTTAATAGACTTTGAGAGAGCTTTTCCGAGGCACATTTTACAACCTGTGTTAGAGTTGCGATGTTGGCGACCATGTTGGGAAGGACATACAGCATTACTATCATCACAGATGTAGACAGGAGCAGTTTACGACCCTGTCTGGTGCCCAAAGTTGGAAAAATTAGCGTAAAGGCACATCGGAAAGGATGGATCAAAGATGCTAAAATAAACACAGCGGCAGCATAGATACCAGCAGCGACCCCTGCTGTGTGAACATTGTATTTCAGGAAACTTTTAAGCCAGTGGAAAAGCAGAGCGGCTGTAACCACAGCCATTGAGAGACAGAGAGCGAGTAGAGCGATAAGATGACCTGCGCTCTGAGGTGCTGGTGTAGAGTAACACAACCAGAGCGTCTCTATACTGTTCCTCACTGAGGATCTAAAACACATGCACATAAATTGTAAAGAAATCAGAAAATATCCTCAAACAACAGAGAACAAAATAAGAATAGTATAAAAATTGACAAAAATGGTGAGTATAAAAAGTACATAAAACATATAAATTACTTTACTTAAAGGTGTAAGAGTTGTACAAATTCAAAAAATACATACATATAAAATATTACTATTATGTTCGAAAACTAAACAAGCAGCAATATTTTACAGTGTTGTGTAACATTATATAGGTCACGAAAATTATTTCCAACAGTATGCATTTAGTAATAATAATAATAATAACAATAATAATGTGTATTTAGAACATAGACGGTTTTTGAATTTTGAATGTTTTAATTTGTGTCTGTTATCACAACAAAATATTGACATACCTGAGAGAAAACAGAGAGAGACGAAGATTTCTTAAGAATATCATTATGCTGCTGGTTAAATATAAGCTTGAATATGATTATGGATTCATCTCAACATCTTGACAGAACCTGTCAGTTTCATATTGTACTAGGCACTGAGCTCACACACATACGCACACACATTTATATACACACTCAGTCCTATGACTCTGAGCTGGGTGCTGAACACACACACATGCACAATGACTCATTCTTGTTCACATGAGAATGAAACAGGTCACACTGCAACAAACATACACACACCGCATGACATGGCAAACACTACTAACTGTTTTTTAACTGTAATGAGCCTTATAAGGAAAATATACTGAAATGCATACAGTACAAAAACATGTTTCAGAAAGGAAAGTGTGCATGAACAGCATCAAACATCGGGATCTGTTATGAATATGCTGACTATTTTAGTTTTCACAGAACTGGTGTTCTTGTTGTTGAATCTTTGTACTAATTTTCACAGACTCCCACAATGCATTTCTTCTGTTTTGTAGTGACAAACTTCCCTTAAAAGCAGCAACATTTATTTGCTTTGTATGAAGTATTTTCATTAACTGAATGATTTAGTTAAATATTTGATCACTTGTATCTGCAACAGAGGTATGTGGCTTTCTGTCGAGGTAAATCACAGCTTTAATATGGTTTTATGAACATGGGATTATCACCATGTAACATGGAAATGTTATGTAATTATTGGAATACATTATATTTAAATTACATTAATAGAACAAATTTACAATATACAAACAGATGCAGAAGAACACTACAAATAAATATTTTAAAACATTTAGAACATTTTAAGCAGTGTCTTTAAGGCACAAGAGGACAGTGCTAAACAGGAAGTGAGGTCATAAGCGTGTGTTGAACCATCCTTAAAAGGGAAACCCCCAGCAATTTCTCTATTTTTTGCAGTCTCATATCTACATTATATACAGAATCTATAATGAATGTTTACTTTTCAGTGTGTGTATGTGTGTGTGTGTGTGTGTTCTCTAGCCTGTCACATTCATAGTTAATAAGGCATGTGGAGGCACTGTTGCTGAGGTAGAGTTTAATGATTTTGCCCAATCAGGGTATGTGTTTAGACTGAACATATAAAGACCCCACGTGTTCATGGCCAGAGCCACACACAGAATTCCCAGCATGTTCATTACAAACCCAGTCTTCACCTGTTATAAATACACACACACACACATCCTGTTAGGACCATTGCAACTCACTCAATGTAATTATTGTGAAAGAAAACAACAATTAGCTGTGATGTAATTGTTGCTTTTAATGTCTTTTGTCAATTCATTGGCGGATAGTCTTACCATGTCTTTTATCTCCAGGTGTCCAGACGCGAAAGTTATGGAGTTGGGGGGTGTGGACACAGGAAGCATGAAAGCATAAGAGCAGCTTATCGTTGCTGGAATCATGAAGTATAGTGGATTGACTTTTACACGGATAGCCTACAAATATACACAGATTAACAAAGATTTACATAGACACTGTTTTCAGTGCATATATGTATATTAATATAAACCTGTCAATAAAGTTGACTTATTTACTTATGAAAGTATCTTATTTTATGAATTCCTTTTTTCAATTTCATAGAATTAATGTTGCAAATCACATTATAATAAATTGTTAATTTATTAATTTCAAAACCTTTTTAACTTTTGAACACTTCAGTCAAACTTCAGATGCTTGAATATTATTGCATCAGATAGAATATATCGAACAAAATGTTTATATTAATTACTATTCTTAATTTAACCAATTTCACTTTTCCTAGGAATTTTTAAATTACTTGCACATAAAAAAATGCAAATGCATAGTGTGACAGGCAAGTTGGACATCCTATCATAACATTCAGGCCGAATGCAATGATTGGACAAACATTTTATGGTCTGCAGTCCTGTGCTGATTGCTATCAGAATGTGAGGAGACTTCAACCAGCATAACAAAAATGTTTCTGGAAAAAAATTGCCTACCTGTTTATAAAGCTGCAATCAGTATATTTTGACTTTCTATTGCATCTCTGTTTGAAACATGAAATTCTGAACAACTGCTAAAGTTACAAAAGCATCTACGGTACCCAGATGTTTCCTGCAAAATTGTACCCCACATCTCAAATTATAAATTATTATTATACATTTGATGAGGTAAGGTGAGGTAAGGATACACTTATCTGTTATATACTTGCTCAATAACTGATTTTTGTTCATTGTTCAGTCAAAACCAGAATGGACTAAATTCACACAAGTGTTCCAACAGAGTTAGCATGTGTAATTTAACACATTAACAACAGACATGTACTAAATAATTTGACAACAGTGTCTACTATTTTTTCTACTAACTATTTTTTGCCTCTAAACAATATAGTGACCAAACCTCATTTGTGATGTTTTATCATAGTACAATGTTTATATATATACTTTACTGTTGACTACCGTACTCAAACACAAACACACAAAAAGCAACAAGTGTACACAAAAGCTTGTTACACAAAGCTGTGTGGGAGTTATGTGTGTTTATACCAGTTCAGAGATGACAGGAAGGAAGATGATGATGGTGGCTGTGTTACTTGCGAATTCGGTGAAGCAGGCGATGAAGGCTGTGATCAGAATGACAGCGACTGCAGGGGGAACTTGAGCAAGGGGATGTAAATGGCTTCCTATCCACACTGCTAACCCTGACTCCTGTTTGCAAACAAAAACATCTGCTCATGCCCTTGGTAGTTCCTCAAACCGCTTGGAGGCAATATTTAGACCAAACTCATCATTAAATCATTGTTTTTATCATGAATCACATATTTCTAATTGCTTGAAAATTTACAGAATGAATCAGACCCCCTTAAGAATGAATTACAATTTTACATTCAGCAATGCAGTTCCAAGTATCACTGTGTATTTTAACCTACAGAGGAAAAGCAGATAATAACCTCGCAGCCTTTGGCCATAGCAAAACCACCGCCCAGCAGCAAAATAATATTCCACGGCACACACTCCTGAGCTTTTCTCCATGACAACAGGGGCACATACGCAGCGTTTGAGGCTGCAGAGTAAGAGACAGAAATGGAAATGAATTGTGACCTCAGGTAGTTCAAAATAATGGACTGTTAAAATAATGGTCCAAATAATGGACAAAATAATGGACTGTCTGCAGCCAATCTAATATTAATAAAATGTAGACAGTGGATTATTAACAGAACATATTTATACACTGTACATATAAAACAGAATGGAAATATGGAAATTATACTGTGACTAAAAACATCCACAAATAAATAAGTCTGTTTTAATCATCTTCAAAATAAAGACCCATTGCTTGGAATTTGAAAAAAATGTCAGAACGAGACGCTTTTTAAACCATATTAAAGACGTTCCTATTGGCTGCTTCTCTTTGTTATTCAGTCCAAGTCTGTTTCAAAAGCATTTTATGTATGTATAAATATTGCAACATCTACATAGATATTAATAAATATGAAATATTGAACAGAGTTGGAATGATAAGTGTATAATTTGAGATAAATTATCCTAAAGATTGCTCAGATCATTTACTCTATTGGATAGGAAGTCCGCATGAAAGGCTTTGTGCTGGACTTGAATGTGTGGAGTCTGATTGCATCTTATGAACTGCACTTGGACAGAAAATTGATTTGCAACAGCTGGTAAACAAAAACAGCATCTGACAGCAGTTGAAATGAAGTCTGTCTTTTGATTGACTTGACTGATGTTAAGGATGGTAATGTGGACTACAGAATGGCTAAGACTTTTATGCTAATCCTGGCACTTTTCACAGTAAGGCCTATGGCAAACAGACAGATTATAAAGGATTACAGGCAGGAAATAAACCAAGCTGTGTTTACATGTTTGTGGCTCGTATTTCCCTGGCCCCCTGCTGGCTATTTTGCAATCAGAATGAACTGCTTCAATCACAAATCTATAATGT
This sequence comes from Yasuhikotakia modesta, assembly GCA_036877545.1. Lineage (NCBI taxonomy): Eukaryota > Metazoa > Chordata > Actinopteri > Cypriniformes > Botiidae > Yasuhikotakia > Yasuhikotakia modesta. Next base: position 15,092 of record JBAJNP010002913.1, on the reverse strand, counting down.
TGCATAATTTGATTTAACATGAGCAACCTGAAATAATCATTTCTAGGAATACAGTTAGTGCTAAATGCTCACTAACACACAATGTAATCTAACATTCCTCATATTTTTCAACACATTAATCAACACATTCAGGAGTCTCCTAGGACACCAGAATTCCAGCTTCTGGAAAGTTACTGGGGTAACAGTGTGTCCTTACAATGTTGGTGCCTACCAGAATCAAATGTATCCCTTTACAAACAGTGTCCCTCATTTAAGCCTATTGTATAGGCATGCCTATGTATGATTAATTATATAAAACTCATATTAAGCAACTGTTCAACTTCATAAAATACCAGAATGTAGAGTTAATAAACAACAGAATGGTGACCTCACTACTGACCTCTCGGATCGAACCACCAGCGGAGAGACGGACGCTGGGATGGAAAGAAGAAGAGGATGGAGATGATGATCACTCCGGTAACAGCATCAGACACATAGCTGGAGAGAGAGAGAGAGAGAGAGAGAGAGAGAGAGAAAGAGAGGGGGTAACCAAAAAGAAGCAAAGCTTATTGAAGCTGTTATTAGTGCGCTGGTGCAATTATTTAAAATTACCTTTAGTTCTTAATATAACTCACTGTTCTGTTGTTTTGCATTGTGTGCTGCTGAGAATTTGTGTAATTTTGTTTCAGTTATTCATACTAGCTTCATATTTGCCATAAATAATTAGCAAGTTGATTCATTTGTTAAGCAATTCACATTTGAAAACAACTGTTTCATTAAACTTATGACTTGTATACAGGTAAAGCGTGCGTTTGCTGTACCACTTACATTACCAAACAATAAAAACAAATATGCTAACTAATTTCTCTTCCGTTGTGTGGATAAACATGTCATGGCAGGTTTCTAAAACACAGTATTTACACTTAAACACACCTAGACGTTGCTTTTGCAAATTAGACTGATGCATTTAACCTTTGCCATCTGAATGCAAAACTTGGATGAAACTTTGCAGGAAAGAAAATCTTGTAAATGAATGCATCAAGCTATCTTGACTGTATATCTCAGCACATTAATACGAACCACTGAATGAATGTAATTGCCTCATCCCTGCTAAACGACTCATCACCTCTTTATGATAGAAAACTGCTTTTCAGCATGTTCTTCTCATCTCCAGATGGTGAATCACTGTCATCTCCAACACGTTATTCATGTTCTCACTCTGATCTGTTTTTAAATAGTGGCCTTATCTTGATAACTCAAGCACGACTTGAGGTGAACAGACATCCTGTGGATGGAGAAAGGGCATCTCTGTGGAGAGAACAGGTCCATCTGGTCCTTATTTCTGATTCTTCCTGTCTGACTGCATTAGTGTGATGGAGCGCAGAGAAAAAGGAGAAGAGATGGAGGGAAGATAGCTGGATTGTCTTAAATATGTTTTAGTATATCAAATAAAATCCTGTTTAACATAATTTTATCATTCCATATATACTAAACTTGAGGTGTTAACCTTTCCAAGATTCCGTAGATACAGGAATGGACTATTTAGATTCATTAACACCATTTTTTTTCATTAACACCATTTGTTATTGCGTTTGTTTTGTTTCCAGTTTAATTAATGTAATGGCTTTTAATTGCATAAGAGCTTCGTTCATACTATAAAACATGATATTAAAAAGTTCACATTGGGCAGATTGTTTTATCTGATGTTTTGGCAGTGTGACAGTTTTGATAATGGATTCTTCTTGTATTATTCAGAAACTATGAATCTTCTCACTGAAATGTGACAGGAAATGTATGTCTCCAGCATTGCTCATTACCTGCTTGTCACTGTGATGTGTGTCTTACCCTTTGTTAAAGAAAACAGCCCATCCTGTAACAAACTTTGGGTCTCGGGTGAGCAGGAGAACAGCAAAAAGAAGAAAGAAAAAAGCGATGGATCCTTCTGCAAATCTGTAAAGGGAAAGATGAGTTAAATCAGGTGAGGGTTTTTTGTGCTATTGGGTTCATAAACAGGATATGACATCATGACTTACTTTATTGGGCCCAGTTTCTTGTAGTCTTCTTCAATAACGGCTTTGGCTTTTGCTTCTGTGGCTGTTCGTTCATCATGTTTATCAATACACAGTCTGTGTGCAGACACACATAAATTCAGAGATTATATACCGCAGTCAGTATGTTAAGGTTGTTTGTGACACGCGTTCAGATGGGCCGTGTACCGTGTATTGAGACCCCCGTAGAGAAAAGTGATCCAGATCCAGCCCAGGATGAGGAAGAGGAACATGAGGGGGAAGGCGAAGATTAACCAGGAGCCGAAGTTTATGAGGTCGCATTCAGGGAAGAAGCTGGAAACACACACATGCAAAATTTTACAGTGAAATTATTCAGGACTTACACTGCAAAATAAGATCGTCTACAACAAATATTGCTTTCAGTTGAATATTTTTAAAGATAATGTGTGTAATTTTTGTATTAAATTAAACCTACAGTGTTACATTACCAAGTTTGAATGAGTAAAGATGGAGAAATCAAGCTAACCTTACAGCATTTTCACAAAGAATCGCCCTTACAAAATGTTAAAGGTTGACCCACAACACTGCATTGCTTTCGTTTCAACAAACCATTGGCCACCTTTGATATTTCATTTCATGACATATTACAATATTTGTGCAATTCAAACATGAAGACATACAATCAGTTCAATCTGAGGTTGAACTTCAGGGGGTTCATAAATGTTCATGAATGTTCAGCTTAACTGCTGCAATTAACTGCATCCACAATGTCCCCAATATATGTTCAATATTCTACGTTAAAGATTATAATGTACTTCATGGTCCAACAGGAGCTCTCAAACACAGATGTGTCACGAACAGTATATGAGATTATACGTAGTATAGCGACGTACACACAACTGTAAAAGTGAATCTTTGTGCCACATCATTAAATCTGATAAACACTGTCAGATCAGAGGCACATTAAGTGCAACCAGCAGCAATGAGAAATGAAATGTTATTCTTATTAGCATTTAATGGAGGCTAACTCAATAATTTGGAATGCACTGTTTGAACTCTGTGAAAGTCAGATAAATAAGAAAGATCATGTAGGAAGACGACCGAAGGCATGTACATGCGGGAACATTGACTTTGAGATGATTAGCCCGGATGACTCAGTCCTGCAGGATCTAATGTCAGACTGCTAATAGCCACCCAGTGTTCCTGTAGCTCAACTGGTAGAGCATTGCGTAAGCAGCGCAAACGTTGTGGGTTCGATCCCAGCAGATGCAAGTACTGATAAATGTATATCTTGAATGTAAGTCTGTAAGGTGCTTTGGATAAAGTGTCTGCTAAATGTAAATGTAAAGCATGTCTAATCTGCTGCAAGCATGAAGTGAAGAACATGTTTAGGGTCATGCACACATTACATTTGTAGATATTAATAATGAAAAAGATTCATGATAATTAAAAAATAGTAGAAAACCTGTGACTTTTGAGATGAATTGCTTTCAGTTGTTGCTTTCAGTAAGTGGTTTTGATACGTGTCAGCTAATTGAATTAGTGTAAACGTAATTTAAAAAAAGAATGAAGAAATTCTTGATGAATTACCATGGTAAACATACTTTCCACTAAAGTAACACTGTTGCTACAGGCAATATTAGCCACCTAGGTCATTAATTTCAATAAACAACTTTTTGAACAAAAGACTTCTCAAGGGCTATAAATTCTATTGAATTTCACTACTGTTCTACAGTAGCTACAATATCTCTGAAACTGCATTTTGGCAGAAACTGAATATTTAAAACAAATGTTTCTTTCCCTTTGCCGTTAAGGAATTTTAATAAACCAGTTTAATACAAATTCTTTGTAGCAAATACTTGATTTGCCTCAAATATTTGTATATTTATTTTAACAGAATGGCCAGATTACGTTTAAAAGTTTATTTAATCAGAGCAGAACTTAGAGTAGATTAAATTGAATAATTTTGCTGATGCTTTTATTCAATGTGACTTACAAATGAGGACACATTCCAAACTATTTGCCTACAATAATCACAAGTGCCTACAACTGCCAAGAACAGCCAGAATAGCAAAAACACTAGATCTTACAAATGCTAAGAAAGCAGATAATAACAGTTTCTTAGTTTGATTGTTCATACAGAGATACAGATGTCATGAGGACATGTAAAGGACCTGTACTGCACATTATCTGGAGTGAATACCTTTTCAGTTGTCCTGCCAGGATCATGTTAGGAGCAGTTCCAGTGAGGGTGGCTGTTCCTCCAATGCTTGCAGCATAAGGAATACAGATGAGAAATCCCTTCCACACCTTTATCTGGTACTCTGCCTCTCTTCTGATCTCCTCCAGAGTCTTTTGATCTGATCTGTCTGTCACAGCAGACCTGTGAGGACACAGATGGGACACAATCTCTCACTGATGACTCACTTTACCAGTATGAAAGGATGACCTTTGAACTCTGATACTTACAGAGAAGCACAGCTGCCCTAAAAATCATATCTCATACAAGTTTATCCACAGAGAACACAGCCACAATAACAGCCATGATTACTCTCTGTAATATTATAACTGCAAAACTTTTGGGTAATCATTTACATAAAAGGGTTATTTGAAACCATATTAAATTTAACCTGGAATCTGTAGCTTTTGCCTCGCTATCTACATCTCTGTCTTAAACATAAAATTGCAGGTTGCTATACATTTCTATATTTCCAAGTCAAATTAAGTCAAGCTGACAAGCTGACAACAGCTTATATTATAAATCACTTACCATTTCAAGCTGAGGTAAGAACAGCATTTTGAACACAGACTTGTTATTTACTTTCTCAAAACTGTTCTTTTTTATTTACCAAAAAACTTACAGATTGATGTTGTAAGGGTGGAAAGGTGGTCATTACCTGTCCTCCGTGGTCAATATCTGTTTCTCAGATGATAGTATGTGCATCTTCATCCGAGAATCACCTGAAATAAAAGCTTTGACCTTAATGAAACACATTTTTGTTTAGTATTATGATTGAATTTCATGAAAAAAACAGAAGCTTTGAAGCTTTTTCATTTTGTCACAGGCTTTCAACACAACACATCTCACCCACCTTCTGGGTCGATCTTGACTTTGCAGTTTTCCTTCAAAGTCTCCAGATTCCCAAAGAGACTTTCCAGTATGGCATTAGCAATGGGCAGCATCATGGCCGTTGTGGCTGTATTGCTCAACCACATCGACAGGAAAGCGGAAGTTGCCATCATTCCTAAAATCAGCCTGGATGGAACAGTCACAACAACAAAATAACAAATAATGAAGCTTTTGTATGTTTAATATATTAGAAAGTGACAACAGCAAGTCATAAAACTAACTAGACTTAAATAGAAACAGTATGAAATATACAAATTTAAGCAAACTTGTCAGTTTTATCAGCTACTTATAAAAGACTAAATTTAGTCAAATGTCATCAAATGCGAAAAGTCAGTTACTAATATAATTTATTGTTGAATCTTGCAGATTTTTCAAATCCTCCCACTTTTGGTACCAGCTGTTGTTTACCATGTACATTTGGTGGTACCATGTTTAACACAGGCCACATGTACAGATGTCCTCTTAAATTACCATCTACAATTGCAATCATCTAAACTGCAACATCTATGAATAGCTCAGTGCCTTAAACAGTCTCTTTAAACACTTAAGTCTTCTCACCAGGCAGGTTTCACTCCCACAATCTTCAACACTTTCAGGGCTATTCGTCTGTGGAGACCCCACTCCTCTATAGCAGATGCTATCACTAAGCCACTCAGGAACAGGAAATTCGTCTCAAGGAAGTACTGTGGACAGACCTTCTTAGAGGGCAGGATTCCCATGGTGGGAAAGAGGCACACGGGGAGCATGGCAGTGACAGCCAAAGGGAGAGCTTCAGTGCACCAATACGCTGCCATCAGCAGAACCACATACAGACATTTGCCCTCCTGAGAGAGATTGAAACAAAGGAATGGAGTTGTTTTATATTACTGAAAGGATGAATGAATGCAGTTAATGAGATTACATTAGCTGTATGCAAGAGGACTTTTGCTGATCTAGTCACAAAATTAAGCTTCAGCTAAAGTGTCACTATGGTCACATTTTGAGTCACACAGCTGCACATTTATTCTGTTATAAATCTGGCTGAGGCTTTAAATCGTGGACTTTGTAAAACTGACAGTGGAATTACATAATATTTTATTACGAATTGCATTTACATTCAGGTTAGTGATATTATATAACATAATTACATATAGTGGCTCCAGTACCTCACACCTCACAAAATTATACAGATTACAGCAGATTATACAATCAGAAGTGACCAAATACTTTTGTCATAATTTTTAATGTACATTTTTTTATCAACTGAAACCCAGTTAAACAAAAAACAAGTTTTGTGCAGTATGTCTTACATGAAAATTGTCGTATGATTTATTACTGGCGCTTTATTGCATAACTTGACATAACATGCCAGACATTCAAACAGTTATAACACGTTTCAGACTAAAACGTGTTATTTAATGGCTCCAACGACAGATTTTCCTCTGGACTATATGCGCAAACATTCCCCTACATGAAATTTCCTTTGGGCACAAAAGGCCAAACGAGCAGCTGAGGATTTTTTACTTTACCTTTGGTTTTCTATAAACTTTTTACTTTACCTTTGGTGGCATGAAGAAAAGCAGCGGAAGCAGCACAAGCGGAGCGAGGACCAGAACGAGCTGCCGGCGAGCGCCCCACAGCTTCCTGGAAAACTTTGCAGGATCCATAAGAAACTGCAAAAACAAAAACTGTCTCCCTGTCTGTGTTCCGCGACACGCTGCGACTCTGCACGCCGGTGCTTGGACTCCAATTTTATTACTTTTGCTTTATTATATTTTAGGTAACGAGTAAACTATTGGCTTACTCGTTAACTCATTGACTTGCATTCAAGCCTGTCTGCAGCGTTAAGAAACATATAGAGTTTAAACTGAGAACGAACCTTGTGAACAAACTATGCTGTCATAACTAAAGTGTATGTAAAGCAGTAATGTTGTGCGATAATGTGCGACAGGTGAACACCTAGTGGGCTGCGTTAATATTTTCCTAATTTTCCCAAAATTGTGATTCCCAGAGAAACACACCCGTGTTTATTAATCTCTTTATTAATCAGTTTGAATAAGTTTGAATAACTGTGAATTTACTCCGGATCATCTCAAGCGCTTTGCTTCCTGCACAGATTCAAAGCTTTGCGCCTCTCTGTTTAAACGCATCACATCCTCCTGTGGTCTGTGAATGCTAAATGAATAATAAATGGGTACAGTTATTATAAACGTTTACCTACAAATTCAAATCACAAAATCTTATTATTTTACTCTAACATTGCATTGTCTGTTCTAAGCATGCAGAGGCAAGGTAGGAATTGAATATTGAAATAGAAAATGAACATTGTATTGATCATTAAAGAGAAATTCATCATTGAACAACAGCAACAACATGCACCTAGTGGTCATACAATAAATAAATATGAATAATTTATGCATAAGGCCCCAGAACACAATCTAATCTCATTTTTAATCTCATGAACACATGAAAGAATCCTGCATGTGCCCTTTTGAGGAATAAAGATCTGTTGATCTACTTAAATATATGAAGGGAACTGTTACAGTGACATTTCAACAAAATGTAATTGTTTTCCAAGAGAGCGAACAAAGTGCTCGACACAGAAGAAAAGGAGCCTTTTCTTCATTTCTTTTCATGCAGATAAATTAAATGTCCTTGTATTATGGCTTTTTAAAAATTGTTGTTTTATCCTTTCAAATGGAATAGGTTTTATTAATCAAAAGAGACACATTGATTGGAAAAGTCTTACTAGGAAAAGATGATGAGGGCAAAATTGAAGTCCATCAATGAGCCATGTTTGGTCACTGCCCTATTTCTCTTATTTTCTGTCTGACAACAATTTAGGTCTGCAGTTTTGTGCAGTTTTCTAACCAGTGGAAGTACATCAAATGAAGCCAAACTGAAATTGTCTGACCTGACAGCTAAATCTGACCTGACAGCTCAAATTATACATCATTATAAACTTACTGCTGTGAGTAAGACAAGACTGTTTAAAACACTAATGTGTCATGCACTTGCTCAAAACCTAATTTATTTCCATTTTAAACTGCTAAAAAGGTAACAAGGTACAGCTTTAAACTGATCTCTTTGCATTCCAACTCCTCATTTTGCCCCATGTACCATACTTACCCCCTCTAGTGGCTAAATTATCAACACCGTCCTGATTTGCTACCAGTAAGACGTCCAACTATGTTCTCATTAACAACAAACTATTTCAGGCAGTTGATCTACATGTAGTTATGGCTTAATGAAAATAATGCATGAGCGAATGACAATCAAACGTTGTTTGAAAAGTTGCCAGGTGAACAATGAAATGAAAATCAATTCTAACAATTTTTTTCTTTAATCGCTCATACTGAAATTGAGCGCAGACTGCTGCCTTTCTGTATCTTTAGCTAAAGAAAAAGCGAACTCAGCAAAACAATATCTCAAGAGGCTCTAATCCACAAAAAGCATTTTGCTACATCCTTGAAATGTAATTTTTGTAAGTTGTGTGTGGGTAAGGGTCATGGAACTGACTTTCAATAGAGAGAGAATGTTAAACATCCACATTTGAGAGATTTAATCTGCAACAACATCATTAAAACTGACTGCAGCACTGCTTGAACAGACACACAACAGTTATAATATTATACGATCATGATATTCAAAGGCTCCATACACTTAACTGACAGTATACACATATACATAGAGCGAATCTTTCAGTCCTTTAAAAATCTTTAAAAATGAAGTAATACTGAACGGTGCCTTTAGATGTGTAAATAATTTCTTTGTGATAATACGGATATCTTGCACAACTCAACAATATAAACTGCCTGTCTCAAAAGAAAAGTGACTGAAGGCCAAACCAGCTTCTATAAAAATATAAAATGGCTATTTAAAACCAAGGTGAGTTTTATGCATTCAAAAGCAATTGACTCCATCTGACAACATTAACCATGAAGTCATAGCAGTTACAAAACCAAGCACACGTGTATATCATTGGCTGAGATTGATTTATTGTTTTATGGTACTGTGGACATATCTGAAACCAGAATGAACTAACACAGATGAACTATTCCACTATAAATGTGGACTACATGCCTTCAGGAGGAGTAAAAGTCATACTGAGTTCACTATAAGCCACAGAGGTGCATGTCAGCGAGATTTGATTTGGATACAAATGGACTGCTAAGCAAAGGTTATGCATCTCCCCACAGCTATAGGTTCTGACAGGTGTATACTGACAAACAGGGATTTATGTGGCTTTTCAGGAGCTTAAGGAAGTACATGCTGTTTTCATGCATATATGACTCTTACAGATAATAACATTGCTGCTGTGTTGTTTTATGTGACATTATACAATACTGTATTTATAGATCTTAAAGGGCCGAATGAATCTAGCAATGCTGAGAATTCATGAACTGATCAAATATAACCAGTCTTTAATATTACAATCTTTTGTTATTGACAGATCATGAAAACAAACCTAAGGTTATAGCTTTCTAAAATCTATATAATATATAACTTCAATAAATAATCTCAGTATGGAATCATACAGAATTTCAATATGGAATCTGTGTACAGAATATAGAATCTCAAAGTATATAATCTATAATCTCAATAAGGTTTAGAAAGACAGTATTTATATGTAAGAAAAATACTGCACTCTTAAAATGTTGTAATAGATTTCTGGTTAATCTTTTATTTAGATTGACGGTTAAAGCCTTGGCCCATCATTGGTTAAAGGCAGCTCTATAGTCATAACCACAGAGATTAAATTCTCATAATATGAATCATACTGAATATTGTATATAATACTTGACATTTTGTCTGTGATATTAAACAGTAACACTAAATTTCATTATGCTTTGTGATGCAATAATAAAAGTCTCCCCAGACTACTGACTTTGTATTACATCAATAATATCTTCAACTATCTGTTTAGTAATCACTCTGTTTTTACAAAGAGACAAACACTGACTGATGTATTATCTAAATTATTATTATTCCATAGGCAACTTAAAGTAGCACTGATTCTTTTTATCACTGAATTTGTCATCAGAGTGTAAACATCTTCAAAACTCGACCCTGACCCTGCTGTACTCTTGGACTTTAAAACACTTCTAGATTGTTACGGTTTACATATTCAAATGTTCCTGAGGCTGGTTTGTCCTTGATAGTTTTATTCAGAGGCCAGATGGCTACAGAAATCAAAAATGAATTTTTCACGTTTAAATGACTGAATCATTGTTTCTGTTGAGCAAATCTGGTTTATTAAATTAGTTTTACTTGCCCCATGCACCTTGTTAGCAAAATTCTACTTATCGCTGAATAATGTGGCTACAGTTTATCCTCTGTTTTTCCCAAGAAGACAGGAATCAGATTTATTGATAAATGATTGTCTTCTGGAGTGTGAACCCAGCGCTGTATGAAACATCTTGGTCTGGAACTTTTCATGAGGTCACTGAAGTGGGTGATGAAGTGTGAAAAATAATCAATATCCTGTGGGAATAAACTCATCTTGCACACCTACAATAAAGAGATTGCCCTCTCACATACACACACGCAAAGCCAAACCCAGAGGACGACTCTCAGACTCTCTGGTTTATGTGCCTCAAACCGTTTCAGGGTTCTGTAAAAATCTAGGTATTTTATTGTAATATATTATCAGGGTTTGATAATTAAAGACTTGTAGGTTAGAAGCACTTAGAAGTTTCCCTGGATACTGCTGAGAGATGAGAATACAGATACATTCTTGCTTGCATGGAGAAAATACTTTAAAGCAATCACTTCTGCTAGGACATTTTATTCAATCACAGCGGTGCACAGGTGAGCCTGTGATTACTGCAAAAACACCACAGTGCAAGACCAAAGGCACCATGTTTTAAAACTCTGGGTTTTTGTAGATATGTTACATGTATCATGCAGTGATTAATTAAAGATTTCCCAATGCACCAATGTTTCAAAATTCCCAGACTCAAATCTTTGGAATTTGAAATATAATACACTGACTTTAACATGCACTGGCTAATATAAAAAAGCACATTTTTGTTTAATAATTCATTTCATCAGGTGGTGCATTAGGTTTATATCCTCACCAGTGAGTTTATTCGCCTGTTTTGCATTCACAATTGGAAGCATAAATTATTCAATTACAAAGGAACAGATATTTCTTAATGTTTCTTTTAACTACATAACAGAAATTACTGCCATTTTTAATTGTTTTTCAAGAGAATCACGCTTGCAGATGGTGAGACAGAATTTTTTAATTCTGTGTAATATAAATGTATTATACATTTACATCACAATATAAATGTAAATATTCCAGAGCATTCATCAACCATTTTAAAATCTCAATCATCTTGTCTTGTGACAGACAGGACTTGTTTGCAGCCGTCTAGGTGTCCAGATGTTGCATGATGAGTAAATAATGTCATTAAATGAGGCTCATATGCTTGTTATGCTTTCCAGATGCGGTTGACACCTCATACAATAAGAGAATCTTTGCTGGGAAGATTTAAAATAACCAAATCCGCCTACTGTATTGAAGCCTGTTCACCAGAGGGTTAATGTAACAAATAAACATTAACAAAAAACAAGGCAAAAGAGTGTTTGTGGTAAATGATAGCTTTAATTATGTCTTACTTTCGATCACATAAGGGCACATTAGCTTATTACTGTAAATTATGTACATGCACATCTTTCATTTAAAATCATAAGTAAACAGATACAAGGAGCAGGGGGAGGCTGCAACCACTGACGTATTGTGAGTGGCTGCGAGCGAGTCAGTTTGCTCAGTGCTTATGAAACAGACAGCATCTCTACAGGAGCATCACACAGACCAGCGGCAGAGGATTTTTAAAGGCAACATCTGGAGAACTAACACAACCGATTCTTCAACTGCATCTCCTAGCACTAAACATTGTATTCTTTACCTTTCATCCATCTCACCATCTTAATCAGTTTTTTTAACTCATTACTACTCTTCTTTTGCTTTAATTTAGTAGTTTTTCTATTAGTTGTTCATTTCAATCTCTCTCTCTCTCTCTCTCTCTTTGCCTCTTTTCGCTTCTTCACATCACTTTTTTTATCCCACTCTTTCTTTTCTTCACAAATCCTGATGAACGACTCATACCTTCAAACCCTTAAAGGGCAGAAATCTGCGAACGCTATGTCTCTGCTGCCTTCTAATGGCAGTACCGTGGATTCTCCAGCGGGGACGCTGTGCGAGCAGGTTCAGATCCAGGCAGAGGTTTTTCTCACCCTGGGTATCGTAAGTCTACTGGAGAACATTCTTGTCATCTCAGCCGTTGTAAAAAATAAGAACCTGCACTCTCCAATGTACTTTTTCCTGTGTAGCCTGGCAGCCGCAGACATGTTGGTGAGTGTATCGAACTCTCTGGAAACCATTGTGATTGCAGTATTAAATAGCAGACTTCTGGTAGCCAGCGATTATTTTGTGCGCTTGATGGACAATGTGTTCGACTCCATGATCTGCATTTCACTCGTTGCGTCCATCTGCAACCTTCTAGCCATCGCTGTCGACCGCTATGTCACAATCTTCTACGCCTTACGATACCACAGCATAGTAACCGTACGAAGGGCACTGGTCGCCATAGCCACGATTTGGCTGGTGTGTGTGGTTTGTGGGATTGTCTTCATAGTGTATTCGGAGAGCAAGACTGTGATTGTGTGTCTCATTACAATGTTTTTTGCCATGCTGTTTCTCATGGCGACTCTGTATGTACACATGTTTCTACTCGCCAGACTTCATGTGCAACGAATTGCCGCCTTGCCACCGGCAGCAGCCGGAATGGGCAACCCCGCCCCCCGTCAACATAGCTGCATGAAAGGAGCAGTAACTATCTCTATCCTGCTCGGCGTGTTTGTGTGCTGCTGGGCACCATTTTTTCTCCATCTTATTCTGTTAGTGTCCTGCCCACAACACCCTCTGTGCCTCTGCTACATGTCCCACTTCACCACATACCTGGTGCTCATCATGTGCAACTCTGTGATTGACCCTCTCATCTACGCCTGCCGCAGCCTTGAAATGAGGAAGACCTTCAAGGAGATTCTCTGTTGCTTTGGGTGTCAGTCTCCGCTCTGAAAAAGATAAAAATGTATTTTTTATGTATGGTGTGACGTGTGACAGTGTCAACCGCTTTAAACAAAAACAAACAATCAGGTTTCTCTGCTTGTTTACAAAACATACTGGGAAAACATGGATCATCAGTTTGCCAAAACTAAAAAACTTGTGAACTCCATGCGTGTGTGTGTGTGTGTGTGTGTGTGTGTGTGTGTGTGTGTGTGTTAAAGCGTTAAATGTCTTTGGATTTGAAAACAACAACTTTTGAGTGCAAAGGAATCTTAGTACATTTAACATTATTGTCTTTATTATTCATTAAAGTGTCAACTGCATTTCAGGGAATAAGCTAGTTGTCAAATAGTTCAATACAATTTAAATTCAATACACACTGCCTATCAATAGCAACAATCTACCATCAAACTCAGATCATAAACCTGCAATCTACTAAAACTTAAAAAAGTTACTGAGCATGTACATAGCAGAGTTATAAAAAGAATGAATAATAAAAAGTATGAGTTATAAATTTGAGCTTTAATTTGCACTTTAATATTTCAAACAGAGATGGCGATAGAGAGGCAAAAGTTGAGATTTGCAGCTTTAAGGGTTACAGGTCTTTTTCTTTACCTCCTAGAGTTAGAATTTAGGTTTATCTGTATAGCAAACTAAACACTCACTGAAGATTTCAACAGAGTCTCTTTGAACAGAGAAATAATATTAAGAAATCTGGCTATTCTTTCTCCTGTTTCTAATAGGTAAGGCTGCTACTTGATACGGGTGTATATTGTAAGTATTTCAGCGTGTTTGCTATTATGAAAAATTGACTTTTACCTTTAAAAGTAAATATTGGTCATTTTTGCCTTAAACATTTATGTGCCCACAAGTCATCTTGCAACATGGTTGCCATGACAACACTATCACAAGCGCTTGAAGCTGCCGTGTCGTTCGCTCAGGGCAGAAGCGTCCAAATGCATAAATGACAATTTGTTTGGACTGATAAAGCTTATCGAGTTTTTTCAAACAACACTCGTAAATGCAAAATGCACTTGACTAGTATTTAGTCTTGCAGCAATGGTATTAGCACTATATCTGGGACTACTAGCGCTTTTAGCATATGAGCTTTTGACTTGACTGTAGCCACTAGTCGTAACATTTGTGTAGCCTAAGAGTCTTCGGTAAGAATTGTCTGCCAAAAACAAAAATGTAAAATTTTTAATATTTTTAAATATATGTACAGACAGCAACTGTGTAAATCAAAGCACTGGTCTTAATGTTTAAAAGTTTGTCAAGTTAAGTTTATATATAATCCTGTTATCGTTGTGTGTAGTACGTATATAATGGTGTTTTAGATTTTATGTATTTATTTTATCAGTACCTCAAATCCTCTGCCTTTAATGCACTGTGCTTTTATTGAGCCTTTAAACACTAAAGCAAACGAGATTGGTAATGACGTAAGCACAAGCCTCAAACTCACTGTTTGCAGAAACTATTCAAACGTGTTTATTCTGTTCATAAAAGCTTTAAATAGCTTGTACTGATTTTGTCTCAGTTTGTCCAATATATATTGGATATAAATGCTAATGCATTTACTGAAATCGTTTAGTGAAATTATTTGCCATTGTATAATATCCATATTCATGCCTTGTTTTCATAAATAAATATTGAACTTGCACCCAAACCCGCAGAAGTTTCTGTTGTGACTTTGTCAACACTGAATGTTAGCAGAATTCTGTTTGTGTGTGTGTGGTCCTGAAATAAAACAAAGAAAATGGTCAAAGTTTTTCCCAATAAATGTCAAGTTAATAATTACCAATCTGTCCTCATAATTCATAAAACAATAGATCTTGTGAAATATTGGAATGAAGGGAGATGTGACCTTTGCAAACACATTTTAGAATGAGCACTGCCAAATCAAAGGTAATTTTGTATT
>JBAJNP010002912.1:0-43769 GCA_036877545.1 Yasuhikotakia modesta | reverse complement strand
ATTTGAAGCGATCAATTGCTAATCGCTCCTTGTAGAAGAGCAGAAAATACTAAAGACATTTATTTACTGTCTGTCTTTTATAAAACTTTACTTTACAGTGTCGCTTGAAGCGCATGAATTGGACGCATGAGTTAAAAAGGGAGATTTGAGTTATAATAAAATGCAGCGTATTAATCTTACCTCTAAAACAACGAGAAAGAGGTTTTATGTTCGTCTTACCTCAGTGGTTTCAAACATGGCAGGCCCGGGCATTTTGTTTCAAAATATTACGTCTTAATAATAATAATAATAATAATAATGGCCTTGGGTAAAATCAAACGCTAGCGATACTGTATGTACAATAACAATAAACATTATTCAGACGTATCAAATTGTTGCAGCAGGACAAAGCAAATTTAATTGGTTGCCAAAACTTCTGCAATTTTGCAAATAGCAAAAGTTACTTAATAGGGATTAAAGTAAAAGTCAAGCTCCTTGATTTTTAACGCCGTATTGACTGTAAATTACGTTTGCATGTAGGGTGACACACACACACACATTTTGATCTGATTCCTCTAGGCGCCTTAACAAATGTGGAAATTTGTTTTGAAGCTAAATTGGAAAAGCTTTGTTTTTATTTGTTTTAGTTAAGTCAGTTTTATTTGCACAGCGCTTTTACTACAAGCAACACGAGCTTCAGTCTTTTCATCTAAGCGCAGCTACAAGCCGATTTTACGCAGGCCTACAGACACTAAATACAGACACTAAATACAGACACTAAATACTATCTATTGGTTAAGCGTTTGTGTTTTAGTCGCTTCTGTTGTGCGTTTGTATCACATGTTAATATTTTGTTTTCTTCAACACTAAATATTTGGTTAATTCAGATTTTTTTTGTTACTTAAATCCTGCGCCCAGCCTGCAAGCTTTTAAAAACGATGGACTGATAAATGCATGTAAACATAAAACATGTAAACTAATGTTTTGAATCGATGTATTGTGTTTTAAAGGCATCTATGACTGCAAAGACAAGAAGGAGGATGTGAAATCAGAGGACGAGGACGCGCAGAGCAAACTGAAGCAGAGACGGAGCAGGACAAATTTTACCTTAGAGCAGCTGAATGAACTGGAGCGACTATTTGACGAGACGCATTACCCAGACGCGTTCATGCGGGAGGAGTTGAGTCAGAGGCTGGGACTGTCTGAGGCCCGTGTGCAGGTAACTGCAACACACCGCATGGAGGATTTACCCCCTCCATTCTGTAAATACAAAGACATCGTGACAACATCTAAATAAAGATTTGAGAGCAACTTTAGATAAAACACTCGAGTTAAATATTGCATTTGTGACAGCATTGCAGTTTGTGGAATAATGCATTCCTGTGCATCTTTATCATGGATGCCAAATGCGCGTTTGGGGTCTCCCGGTAATTATTGTTTTGCGTGCATCGTGTGGAGTTTAAAGCAGCTTTGAAAATACAGCAGCATCATAACACAAAAAGCACAAGCTAACACACCGTCTGCTTTTAAAAGAGTGTTATTTTTGTTTATTGCTGCTATAAAACTGCCATTAGCAGAAACAGGATCGAGGGCCTGTTACATTAGCGTTGCTGCAGCGTTTGGTTAATTATTCTAGAAACCGGTGTGACGCTAATACCTCAATTTACATGGGAAACTAAACGTTTCTTGTTAGTACTTTACTAGGTTAGAAATGCGCCAGTAAATGAATTTACAAGCACAGTTTAAACACCAAGACAATTATTAACTAGAAACAAATAAATACGAATCAGGCCCGCATCCTTTCTACCACGCATAATAAACTACCGCAATAAATAAAAACACCATGTGTGGTAAATAGATGCTAAACATTTTAAAACGTCTCATAGACGGATGCACAAAGAATTTCTGTTATCACCCCATTTGTGAGGGTTGAGTTTCAGTGGTGGGTGTGTATGAAATATCCTTTCAGGTCCTGTAGCAGCTATTCAAAGAAAACTTGCTTATGTGCTGCAGAAAGATCCAACCACATCATTAAAATTAATGAAGAGTTTGAACCGCTGCTGCAGGGGATAACTTCTTATGTCACTCACCTCATTTTCCCCAACCTTATCTTTGTAATATCTGCCATTGGCTTGATATACTGTTCCTATAAAAATGTATTAGGAATAATTCAATTCGGTCTTAACTCCTACAGTGACATACCCGCGTTACACAATTTAATGGGAGAATAAGTAACATTGTTTGCCGGCGTGACAGCTTGCAAGCAGGACATTTTTAATGTTTTCAGAGGCGGAGGCGAAATCCGATTAAAGAGAAGAACAAAGAATAGGTCGTTTTACAAACGCTGTGATTTGATATAGGCAAAAAACTGCACACTGCGTAAAAACACACACTGCGTAAAAACACACACTGCAGAGGATGCGGAGGGACATTGTGTGACGGGTATCAGATTTTTATTTTGCATAAAAGTCCGATTTAAAATGCTATAGGCGTGAGGGGTGGGATCGAGTAGATATTAACCTGTTACCACAGTGTCCTTTCGAAACCCACACCGACCAGCTGTCAAGAATCTAATTGAAAGTTATGAGACCTCAGTGAGGAGAAGGCAGTAATTCAATTACGACTAATATCTTTCTGTTTTTTGGTGCAGGGCTAAATTAAATGTCATTATTCACTGTCTCTAATAAACATCACAAGGAAATCAGATTAGGGTATTTGTGAAGCGCATCATTGAGTGGTTCTTAATGAAGAAATAACTGTCCGAACCAGTGTAGCTCAGTCTCCCATAGCGGGTTGCCAGATAATTACAATCGATCAAGCATTGAAAAATGACGCATTCATTTGGCATCACACACGTCATGTATTGAACAACAGCTATACAATAATAATAATAATAGTAATAATAATAGTAATAATCATAAAAAATATGATGACCATAAAAATGTTTTTCACGTTGAAAAAACCCTGTCTTGCAAAGCACAAGCCAACACAAGCATCTGCTTTTAAATGTAAATGAGGCTGTGTTGTTATTCCTGAGAGTTTTAAAATAGCAACGCTTACAGTCTGATCAAACTTGACCAACGCGATAATAATACGAAGCTATAAAAAAAATCACGCTGTTCGTATTTTATTTGGCACCTTAATCGAAAACAAAAATCACTCAGTAGTGAATTAAAGACATAAAAAAAATGAAAGAATAAATTCACTAGTTTTTTTAGGGACACGTATTTGGTAAAGATTGTACGACATGATAATTTAGGAGAACAACATCGATTTAAATACAGTCACAACAAATAATTACATTTTGCTAAAAGTAAAACGTAGCTTTAAATAATAAATAAGGTTTGTGAAATATTAGATAGCAGAATAATATTTAGGTCTATTTAAAATAATTGAATCATGAAATAATGTTGCAACGATTATTGCATTGCAAAGTTACATTGATTTTATGTAATAAATGTTAAAAGTGTAAGAACGTGAGATTGTTTCACATCTTCCAAAAAATGTACAAATGGTCACCGTTTCTTCTGTTTCTCAGGTCTGGTTTCAGAACAGAAGAGCGAAATGTCGCAAACAGGAAAACCAAATGCACAAAGGTAAAAACGTTTAAATGTCCTTTAAATAAACAGTTTAATGTCGAACTTGTTTTGAGACATTATTTTAATGCATATATTAATGTAATTTTCTGCATTTAACTCGTTAGATTTTAAACACTACAGATGGGAAATAATTGATAAGTATTTACATGGCAGTAAATCTGAACAATGTGACTCAGTTATTATTCTGCTCGTTTCAGGGGTTATTTTGGGCACTGCGAGTCACCTGGACGCGTGCAGGGTCGCCCCGTACGTGAACATGGGGGCACTCAGAATGCCATTTCAACAGGTAAGACAATAACCCAAAACCTATACTTTCTATCTTTGGCCTGCTTTGCATAATTTAGTGCATTACTAAAATGTTGCGATGACAAATAAAACGTGACGATTGAAACTATAGAATGATCTCCAAAAAAATCGTCGTCGAGACTTTAGGCTTCAAAAACAAATTTATTCTGACCTTAGTCGCGACGCGTCGTGGAAAGGAAGCGGCCCAAAGGGGTTGTCGAACCCAAGCGAACCTTTCACCTCCAGCTCCCGATGAGAGACGCGTGAGATTTGAGAGACATTTCATCTGGTGTCCGGTTCAGAAAGAGCGTCTGAATAACCCAGACGAGAGAGCAGCCATAATTAAACTAATAGCACAGCAAGGGGAGGCAGATAAAAGAGATTATGAAAGAGAAAAATAACTCACTGATGCTTATTGGCACTGAGCGGTACTGGCAGGGCCGAGGCGTGAGGACTGCATACTGAACACACAAATGTCCACCACCTGTTGTTCTGACTGGCCCAGTTGAAGCGCTGCACAGTCCAGTTTGACTGATCTGTGGAGACGCGGGAGCAATAGATGCTTTAATTCTGATGAATATTTCCACACAGCGTTAATTAAAATGAGTTGGAGTGCCAGGGATACAGAAAAGAGGCCTGTGGTGAAAAATTGTGAGTACCAAAGCTATTCAGATGAGACAGGCTGCATTCATACCTTATTATTTTCCAAAAATAACAGACTACCAAGTTTGACATTATTTATCCTCTTTTCAAAGTAATCTCCCTATGCTTCTTACGCTGGTGGAAAACAGAAAAAGAAACCGTGGTAAAACATTCTTTCCCTGTGTCAAAAACTTGTGCAGCTTGTCAGATGTTGTATTTTAGTTGGCCTGCAAAATGTAAAGCTTTGAAATATTTATGATCCCTGCGCAGAGTAGGATACATGAGAAGAATACTAAAAAAGAAAATAAAAAATAAGTCACTTTTTAAGTCAGCAGATGTCTAATTTTCACCTCATCTTACTGAAATAATTGCTAAGAATCTGCAACCTGATATTTTATGCCGCCTGCTTACATCTTTTTTCCCCCAGGAAATATCTGAATAAATATTTATATATATGAGAATGAATATTTTGGGTGCGAAATTGTTTATTTATGCCATTGAATATATAATTAAGATTACATGATGTTGCAGCTTAAAAGGTTGCATGGAAAGTTTCTATGCGGATCAAACTAATGTGCTGAGATTTTCAACTGATGGAACTTCGTTGGCTATTAAGCTGCCTGTGCGCTGCATAATTCACACCAGGATCAGATGAAAAAGAAAGCGCTGGCACTGAACTATTTTCACTGCAAACATACAGTTAGCAAAAGCCTTCAGAGAACGGTGTCCGAGCTCTGAAACCGGATCCGTGCCACCCCCCGACTGACCCCAAGGCCGGTGACTAACTCTGTGTTTGTTTTTGCCCGACCCACAGGTCCAAGCACAGTTACAGTTGGAGGGGGTTGGAACCCACTCCCATCCTCACCTGCACCCACACCTCGCGGCCCACGCTCCTTATCTGATGTTCCCGCCCCCACCCTTTGGATTACCAATCGCATCGCTGGCGGACTCGGCCTCCGCGGCCGCCGCCGTGGTCGCTGCCGCCAAGAGCAATAGCAAGAACTCCAGCATCGCCGACCTGCGACTCAAGGCAAGAAAACACGCCGAGGCGCTGGGACTCTGACCCCCATGGGCATCTCTGCTGCTCTGAACTGATAATTGCTTCTAACACAAGACTAGGCCTGTGAAAGGGCTGTGACACTCACAGTTAAAACAAAACAAAATAAAAACAAAAAGAAAAAAAAAACAGTACTGAGGAGGGGTGTAAGGGGAGAGAAAAAAAGTCACAAAAAACCAGCTGCCAAAACAAACCACTTGTAGAGAAAGGTAATTAAATACCAATGAATCACCTTTTACTTTTTGCCCAACAGGCAGGACTACTTGGAGGCCACTGGCTCAGCCCTTTCCAGACACAGATCACAGCCCCAGGACCATACAAAAATATCTGGATGTCTGTCTGAAAGCCAGCGTTTAGGAGAGAAGACTTTAAAAAAAGCAAAGGCAGACACAGAGTGAGGCTAGAGGTTGAACAAATCTGTTTTATGGACAGACACTGAAACTTTGGAATGTCAACCTCAAAGAGAAAAGAAAAACCGGCCATATTTGCCTCCAACCTCTGTGCCACTGTGAAGGGCACACGTTCAGTTGAAGGATAGACCTGTTGGGGCTGGCCTCCATTGTAACTGACATACATCTGTGTTGATCACTGCCATGCTAACCGCCACTACAGTTCATATCTAAAGATGTTGTTTGCATTTTTGATTTTTTTCATTCTGCTGTGGACAAAGACTGGAAACAGCAATAACATCAATGGTATAATCGCCCGTTTTTAGTGGAATTCTTAAGATTATTTCTGTTTTAGGAGGAAATGTTGCGTTGCTGTTGTTTCCTCTTGGCATGTGTATGGACTTTAGCTTTCATTCCCATATTTTGTGCTCTATGTGATGTGTCATGGATTAGAAGTGAACCTAGCTTTGCACTTCCGGTCTTGCATCCAGGTGTTTACAATCCTCAGTGCAAGAATCGCTACTTTTACGTAAGGGGGAATCGATCGAATTCATTTGGCTCTCGTTTCACTGAAACGCAACGAAATGGTTTTTCAAAAGGTAGAAAAGTAACTGCAGTTTTGTAAAATTTTAAGAAACGCCAGTGTAACTAAAATGCAATGATGTGCAGTTAAGTGCAATACTGTAAATATGGGAAACGTAATATAGCGATTGATGTTTGCTAATTAAACAAATGATGGTTTTAAGTATTTGAATTTTTGGCACTGACGTTGATGTGTTACAAGTCTACAGACACATCTTCAAAAGCTGTGTAAAGGATAATTGCTAATTCATTTGCAATGTGCCATATTTCCCCATGGTTCAATGGTATTCAAATATAGTTTTGTAAATGTGCATTTAAAGAGATACTAATTGAAATCACCCTAAAGACACACAAGAAAATTCATTTGACGCTGTACAAATATAATACTAATGCTCCAGGTTCATGGGTTACAAAAGTGTCTGGTTTTCAGTATAACAACTCCACCAAAGACAACAATTTGATAACAGAACTAGAGGTAGAAATATTTAATTTATTGCTCTACAGTTACAGTAATACAAGCATTTTACAAACTGCACCAAAAGACTTCTCCATATAATAAAGACACTAGTTATTATCTTCCTGAAAAAAAAAAACAATTTATGCTCAAAAACACAAAAATTTGTTACCAAAACAGTATTATTTTCACGACCACAGTATTAAACCGATTACCAGTTAAGGTATCAACTGCTTTTTAACTAGCAGGTCATGGTCAGGTGAACCTCTAACAATAAACGCTACATTGTGGGCTGTTTTTCTTGTTCTCCATCATTACATTTTTTAGAAATGTTTCTGTTCCTTTAGTTGAATTCATAGGTGCTTTTATTTATTATTTTATCTGAAAGTTTATAAATGTTAAATAGTCGAATTTCAAGTGTACATATTTACATGGCTTTGCATTTATTTTTATATATTTTTTAAATGTTAACATTTGCAACCGTTTAAGCGAACGTGTGACTGCAGTACATTTGTTTGACTAAAATGTAGCGTGTTTGAGTTTACAAACATTTCAGGGATGGGATGGTGAATGAAACCATAATATTTCGTGTTGAGATTTTCTTGATGCTCAAAGGAATTTGTTGTATCCCATTATATTGCATATGCAAGCATGCCCAAACATCGCCATCGAGTTTCTTTTCTTTTGTTGTTTCACAAAAAAGAATGTACATCTTGTACAAGTAATCTATCAATAAAAATTATAAATATTTGTAACAGAGTTTGTTAAGCTTTGTGGCCCTCTAAAAATACATCAATAAACGTTGCTCAGTTCAGAGCACAAGTTCAAAACAGGAAGCGATTAACTGTATTTTATAAATATTATGCACTAATTATGCACAATTTGACAGATTGCTTTTACAAATTTGACATTATTGTAACTTTACAGAGGTGCCACACTAAAGCAATTATAAAAAATAAGAAAAGGTACTGAACTTAAAACACTTTACAGTCGCGTTCAAAAGGCTTGATTGTAAATAACCATGTGACGTGTCAAACTTTATCAGAAGATTTAAGTGACCAAACGTGTCAAACAAAACATTCTCTGTGCTGGAAGAACAAGTGCACGAGACACAACATGCAGCGAAACCCTTCCTGTATCTGAACCAACATCACTCACGTCTGCTCTGCCTTTTTTTCCATGGCTTGTTGCATCTGGAAACGCAGATGTGTGTACACACAAAGTAATTACGGCAGAGGCAACATAGTGACTTTTTGTCTAAATCGCATGGAAAAATTAGTCCAAATAGCGTTCCTGTTGAGCAAAGACCCCCTGAAAGGTCGGAGCACATTTAATTTGTAGCTTAGCGCTCATACATCAAGATGGAGTGATACAGACTGTGGCTGATACCCCCATATTTAGGCACTGACCTCTAGCTGGGGTGCGCTGGGCGGAGCAGAACATAACAGCATCCTTGTACAGGCTCTAATAATTGGCAACATAGTAACGCCATCAATCAGCCCTCACCATTTGTCCCAGCATGCGCAAACACACAAAGCTATTTATGTTGGCCGCAAGTCTCAAATAAAGACTAAAGGCAATCAGGTGGCTTATGAAAAGGGCTTAATTAAAGCAAACCAAACTTTTTTTGTTCAATCAAACGCTATTGCTTGCATTAAAAGTGGCTTGCAGTTTATTGCAATCATATGGCTGGGGCTACAACTCGCAACACAAAATAGACGTACCCCTTTACTTTCTTGTAGAGCTGAAATGTTAATGTGAGAAAAGTAATCACCAATCGTAGCACTGGAGTTTAGAAAAACGCTCTTATACAAAAAGTAATACAAAATTATTATAACATTAGGCCTTTTAAAAGGCAGGCATTCGGAACGAATGCAATGATTGGATAAATTGGATTTTATAGTCCTACACCTACCATAGAATATAAAGAGCCATATTCAGACCAATTAATAACTGCTATCAGGATGTGACTAGATTTCCAACCAACGTAACAAAACAATATTTCAACAAATCACTCACCCTGCCTTCAAAACTTATGAAGTTTATCAAAGTCATTAGGAATGACCAGTTTCCAGTAAATCCTTCAGAGAAAAAGAACAGCAAACATTTTAGTCTAAATTCAACTTTCAAAGCAAACGGTCCAGCCATTCTTTCTTATCAAATCAAGTTTAAAAACAAGTATTACGTTTTTTCCTCTGCAAGCGCAGGGAGATGCATCAGAACCATCATGTCTTTTCAATCTTCTGAGCGCAGTTCAAAAGAAGAAAGAAGACGTATAAAAGGTGTTTGAGAAGTTCTGGGCTTCCACTTCTGGTCTTTGGGAGCCTGAGTGCATTTTTAATTCTGAGACGTATAAAATCAGTCTTTAACATCCTCTTTCATCAGCAATTGGCAACACGCACAAGGAGCAGAGCTGAAAAACATCATCTGTCATTCTTCTGTTATGAAAAATTAATGAGTGAATAAAGTAAGGACTCGGTTCAGGACGGTTCTAAACGCCTGGATGTTTATAATTGCTCACTGGAAAAGGTGTTGCACCGCATTCAGGAAGAGAAACATGTCAATGCCGCCTCAAAAATACAAGAAACATCTCTGGTGGGTTTAGATATGCGACTTATACAAACTCAAGACTGCTTACAATCTCCAGATCTGATAGACATCTGGAACAACTCGCGCTGAAACAAAAATAAAACCTGAAGTCACCATAACTAGTCATTTAAATGGAGCCAGTGAAGTTCCGAGTGAAATACGACCAGGAAGATTTGAAGCAAATCTACAGATTTTATAACAACAATTTGTCAATTTTAGATTTTTGCTGTGCTTATTTTTTAAGCCTATAAATCTCAACCAATGTTACCACATTCTTGGATGGCTATCGCTCGCTCTCTCAGACTAAACGGGTTGCATTTTGAAGCATCAAACCAAAAAACTCTACAAGACCTGGATCTAACAGAATACTAAAGCAGCAAGACTCTTTAAGTGTCATTTTTCTTGCAGCGTAAAAAGTTGCAGTTCAAACTCTGTTAGCCTCCACTCTGAGCGGCACGTTACCGTACCTCTGTGGTTTACCTGTGCGAAGAGAGAAATCATTTGGAAAGTTCAAGAATCTGATCTTCTCAAATTAATGTTAGAAGAAGCTCAGAGAGATCTCTGGTCAAAATGGACTTTTTTAAAAATAGATACAAGGTGATTCATCAGAATTGGATCTGTGGACACCAGCCAAATTCATTCCTCAGATAAAAATAAACGTCCTCAGTTTAGCTACTGCCTGATGCTTTGCTAGCATGATATCTGATTTAACCATTTTGTGGGCTAATCCAGAAAGACCAAAATTATACTAAGCCTAACATTCAATAACACGTCAAAAAACTTGTTCAAAGAAAAGAGTTTCCTGATTGATTTACTCTTACAACAAAATACTATTCATGCTTTAAATGGGTTGCTGTATACACTTTGTGAAAGCTTTTATTGTATAAATTAAATCATGCCTTCGGTTGGACATACAGTAACTAAAATATATTGATTCTGAGATCATGCCCTACCAGACAGAAAATCAGATAAAACTGAACATTTATCTCTTGTTAAGAGTGATTGTTTTTAATGCTGATTATTGTAAAATATTATACCCGCTGACATTTAAGTGAGAATCTATTTCAGGAAACAAACTCAGAGCCTGAGTTATAGGAACGCATTGATTGGAATTACTGCTAATTCTTGTCATGGCAAAAACTGATTCACTGTTGTGGCTTGTGGCCAGTGTTGCTTTCATTTCTGGTTACAAGAAGCAATAAGCATAAACAAACAATCACACAGACTTACTGTGGTATTCCCACTCCTTCATGGTGAAAACCAAAGTCTGGTGGTTCAAACAGCCTCTGGTGTATATCTCTCTCTCTACTGGGAGATAAAACCATTATTCTCAAGAGAAAGACAGAGATGCAATATTGAATGATGAAAAATCTGAAACCCATTTCACTGTTTACAACATTTGCGTCGCACTATTTTACCACAATACAGAAAAGCTTCATGTTTCTGCACATCAAGTGTTTGTCACTCGAGATCAAATGCTACTGTCTGAACTGACGCAGTAGTGTAAATGACTTCTGGACGGCTTTATAAAGTTTACGCTTGTTGCAAGTAATTGAACAGTGGGTTTGTGTCAGCAAAATATTAATAAATAAGCAAATATTTTGACCAAACATAACTATGGCAAAGAAGCTCAGAGACTTCAGGCCAAACACATTGTGAAGAACTTTGATCTATAATCGTTTACTTGGACAACAGCAGGAGTCTTTTAATGTCAACGTTCAAAGCTGGTCTGTGTAAACACAGTCTCATAATAATGGATTTAATAAACAAAATTGATCAGAAATGTTCCATTATCATAATCCTTTTATTTCTTTAATCGCATCAGTATTGCAAAACTGCTTGTTGAGACAAACCTACTGTTTCCAAGTGTTGGTCTAACAGTTTTTGATAATATACCGTGACTTTTCCCTGTTTATAATCTAAACCGCACTCTAAGCTTTTGTAAACCGTGGCCCAGTCCTTTAGTTTCTCAGTTGTCGTTGTCAATTTGACTCAAAAGTCTACTGCGGAGAACCACATTTGGCCAAAAATGAGTTTTTTAACCTTTACGGTCAGCAACATAAAGAGAGCAGGTTTACAGAACACAAAGACAGACCCTCAACTTTCTAATAACAGCCAGAGAAAGACATTATAATTTGCTTATTTTGACAAACATCAAGGTAACAAGAAAGCATATTGTCAAAATACATCAAGCATCTGTAGTTTTCCTCAGAGATCAAGCCACTATTATAAATTATAAAAATATGATGCAAAAAAAGTTTGTCACTGGGTGAATCAGAGATGAAAGTTTACAGGATCCTAAAAACAAACCAGACTATTTTAAATAAGGAAACTCTAATGTGAGCTACATGCCAAGCAGAAACTGAGAATACACATCTAATATAGAGTTCACCAGATAATCAAAACACTATTTTACAAAGCCTGATAATTTAACATTGTCTTACTAGAGAAACTTTGTAAACCTGTATTAAAAACATTAATCAAAAATGGTAACTATAGTTTTCATTTAGTAGCCCAACATTCATTTGACACAAGAACTAAAAAATAATAAAAATATTAATACATGAAGCCCAAACAATATTACATTAACATCTAAGCATAATATCACCAACTATTCAAACCAATATTCACTATTGTTAAAGTGACTAAACAAAGGCGATACAAGATTTTTTTGTTCAATTTTCAGTGACAGATTTTACCTCAGCATAAACCGTAAATGTTAATGAAAAACAAACATCCCGCTTGGTTTCTATGGTGGAATATTGCTGTAAGTTATGCTACAGCTCTCCCTCTACCCTCAACACAGATAACAGCACTTGAGAGAACATAATTACATGCCAATTCCTGTCTAAGGGTCAAAGGCATTTTAATGTAAATGGAAACATTTTCTCGCATTTTTTAAACAACTAAATGTTAATGAGGGCAGCGCCTGAAACGAAAAGAAGATCTGATTAATATCAGGAGTTGAAAGTTTAACAAATAAAGGCAGAAATTTGTATTCATGCATTTACATGACATGAAGCTAATGTGAGATTTTCACATTTAGATTGTGGGTATGCGCAGGGCTGCCAAAGCGATAAAGGATTTCTTTCAGTATTACCGCAGGGCTGCTGGGCTAAGCCACGGTTTCACACCCTACATTCTAAGTGCAAGAGGTCAAAGTGGGCTGAATACATTTCAGTGCTGTCCTGAGGGGGACTTTAAAATCAAGCATTCGGAAAAACACTCGCAAAAAAATGTACCGTTTGTAGCTGCCATGTACAGATATAACTGCAAGAGTTCATCAAAATACTGCTTTAAAAATGGCTGTCACATAATATGAAATCAATATCGTCAATAAAAAAAGACACGTCTCATATCTTTAAGACATATATCCTAATAATTATAACAGCCTGCATTTATTACTGAGGTTACCTTTGGCTAACCTGAAAATATTATAAATTGCTTTGATAAATTCTTGACTCAGATTTAACTGAAGGTTTACTGGAGTCTCACAGTAAGCACTGTTAACACCGTACAGTACATAGACAAATATGGAATGTTAATAAGGGTGATCAAACAAATAAATATAAGAGTACAAGAGAGGAAAAAAATAGCACAGGATATTTCCCAAACTTTCCATGGAAAAACGTGGGCCGCTAATGTTGCTGCAATATCGATAAGACTCATAATAAAACCACACAATAAACCAAACAGAAGCACTCACAATTAATCATAGTTAGCTGGGGGCTCTTCCAAGAAAAATGATTTCATTTCTAGGGGCCGTCTCAAGCGCCGTCTAATGACATTGACTTCTCAAGCTGTTCATTCTGCTGTAAGTTGGCCATTTTGACCATCTTAGACGTTTATGAGTACTGTGAGAAAATGGCTGATGAAAGACAGAACAAGATTTCAGATTCTGCTAACATTAGGCGCCAGTTCGGGTCCTCAGCCACAACTCAACCGCATCAAATCCGCTTCACCAGCGCATCACTCTTCCTCCCCTTAACACAGTTCCCGCAAATATCCTTAACATTGTGTTGCATTATGAAGCAATGCATTATAAAAACCAAAAATGGCACGAATCTATGACAGAGGAGCTTTAATAATATTCGGTTCCTTCAAAAAAAGAAGCACAACAAGTCAACTGAAGAGATGATCTTTGGCCAGTCGATGTGAGAAGCGGCGATTTCCAGCACCCGATGGTGCCCACCAGCTCACGATTACTGTAGAGCTCACAGATGCTTCAGAGGTAGACATGTTAACTTTCTTAAGGCTGAGGGCACTTGGGTCTGTAAATAGCCGGAGGGAACGTAACATAGTCTGATTATAGCCCATCTCTCCATTTCCCATATGTTTTACAGTTCCTGACCATTAATCAATAACACAAAAAAGTCAGCTCCTGCTAGCGCTGATGCGGTGGTGGTTTTCTAAGAGTTGTTAAAAGTTCAAGGTCTATCTGCGACAGATTCAAGACTCTGGAATGCAACTGTATAATATTTAACAATGAATCAGTGAATCTGTTTTGTTTTCCCAAGCAGCTGCAATCACACAGAAACCTTTATCAATTAGTCCGATTACACCCTTGTGAGAAACACTGCTGGCTGTTAGCGTCTGCTAAAGGAACGACTGTTCTGTAAATGCTAGCTAAGAAACAGCAGAAAAGCAACCGCTTGTTTTTTTTTAAGGCAATTATGTCAGAAATATCCAGTTTAATAAAGACTGTTTACATGTTTGCAAGACAAAATTATAAAAGTTAAAACCTTTACACAACAAATTATTTTGCCTTCAGTTACCTGTTAATAATAAATCAAATCTTTCCATGATCCAATTAAATCAAATAAAGAGAGTCTTGTGTTACTGTAACTTCTAATCAAAAGAAGACAGCCCAGGCCTTTGAAGCCGGCCCACTGAAGTCTATTGTGTTCTGAGTGAACTGGCAAAGTAGGAAAATATTGATGCTTTTAAACCCACGGGGACGACACAAAAAGGCGAATCTTCAGAGGGCATAATAAACATTAGATCTCAGCGAAGTCTCCACGACCGTATATGCCAATGCATAACGCCAGTTATTGCGTTCACGATAACAGACTCGCTCCTTTAGCAGCCTCATAGTCAACCTAATAAATGTCATAGGTACATAATCTCCTACATGTTTATGGAAACAGATCTCTCCTGCTAAGTTCTGTTACACTGTCCCCTGAGGGTCGGAAATGCTATATTGATGAACAGATTAAGAAAGCGTGATTTGACTAGAGAAACGCCTGTATTAGATGAAGCTGTGAAAGATGAATTCAATTGTAATTTGAATAACGCAGCCGGGACCATATTACTCAAAATAGGTGGCAGGGAATCATCTGCTGGGAAATTGAGTTGTGCTTGTTAAGTCGAGCGCTCATCACGGAAAATAGCATTTGCTATCATATCTGGTGTTAATACAAAGACTCATTGATAAACCACTTTGGAGGCAAATCCTGTTTGCATGGCAAACCTCTTTAAACCCTCTTAATTTCATCCGCTCATTTATCATCGTGCCACCGAGCACATTTTCAATAAGTTTGTCAGATAGCTCATAAGAGCCGCGCTGCCGTCGCAGCGCAACGCTGAAGGGCTACAGACGATACTGCAGTTAGCGCTCAAAATTACGTCCTAATGAACACGGTCGCTTTCCAAGCCGCCTGTAAGAAAATGCTCTGAGTGAGTTTCTGACAGCTATTTTCAGCACATATACCTGCATTAAATCCCATTTTGCAGCGCAGACATTGAAAAGACAACGCTGTCAAAGTGTCTGAGGAAATTTACAGCATACATACAACAGATACACCAATATGGCTGACAAACTGCACTTTAAAAGCGCTAAGGGTAAACCACGGCTGGGACGCATCCAAGATGGCTGATTAATGGAGGTCTGTCTTGTGTAATGTGAACGGTGGTCTGATCTCTCTCACTGCCCGGCAGGACACTGGGCCTGTAAGTAAATGACACGGCTGATGTGGAATTACTGCATTAGGAGTGATTTGATCTCACCGTGGACCGGACTTTTGGTTTTATAAAAGCATGCTTAAAAACCAAAAACTTCCTGCTGGTTTTTCAGCCCTCATTGGGTTGAATAATGCATAAAGTCACTGGCTTCAGTCTCACTCACAGCATACACAACTAACAATTTTATGCTGTTAGAACGTTTCTATAAATAACAAAAGCATCAGAGGTTATTTTTAAAGTTGTAGGAATGTTCAAAACATTCAGTTTTTACAAATGACAAATTCTGCAACATTTCTAAAACATTCTGCTAATTACCCAAGAATCACCATTAATGTTATAATATAACATAACAGTACAAAACCACTTCTGCTAATGTTATTGCAGGAATGTTTTTTAAATCACTTTCAGAGAACATTCAGAGACCATTAGCAAACATGTTTCCCTGTTAGCTTCCCTGTTAATACTGACATTCTCTTCATAATGGTTCTTGTCACTTTTAAATGCCTGCGCCTCTCACATACACGCATACTTTCATATTGTGCAACTTTCTCGGTCCTGCGTAGCATCCAATTATAGAGCCGTTCTGTTCTCCGTGCCAAAGTTGAGGGTCAAAATGCCTACCCATATCCACAGCAGAAGTGTGTGGGAGAACATACCGTCTCCCGCGCCAACCCCTCGCTGTTCATTTCAATATACAGACACGGAACACTAGCTCCAGGTATTCCTCCCTCAGATCTGAGGAAGATCAGCGCAAAGGTTGTTTCATCTTTTTATGGATCCTGTTTGAAATAAGAAATTGCCTCGGAAAGTGTGAACAGAGGACAAAAAGGTTTCGGGAGCAGAGAGGCAGCGGCCGACAAGCAGCGCTGTTTGCTATGAGGCACGGCTCTTTTTGAAATTGTTTATATGGGAAAAGATCCCCATGGCCGGCTAATCATATGGTTTTAGCGATCCCCGCGGAGGCCCGGGCTTTGTGGAGCTTCTCTTGTTTGCGATAGCCTCTGTGATATTGCCCAAAAGGCTTGAGAACTGAGGAGTAATTTTCTGGATAGATGGTGTCATAACAGCAGACAATTATCAGACAGGCAGCGAGGCCTCTTAGGGCTCTGGTTTTAGCCCGATTATTTGTTTTATGTACTTTTTGAAGCATTAGCTTTTAAGTTAAACAGCTTAAGGGTCTCTCTTTACACAATGTGGGGAAAAAAACGTTATGATAATTATGGCCTGTTTGTGGGCACTTACAAACTGTGTTTTTTTTGCACACAATGTTTTACTCTGTGACACAGACAGAGCTTTGTCCATGTCTTTATGCGCATACAGAACCACAGGGCTCTGTTGCTACACTATATAACCCACCAAACACAAGCAAACGCTGCAGACAGAACAAAGGATGTTCCAGAATCTTAATTAGCAAGTATCAAGGGATTCAAGCTCTGCCTTGGCTGGTGATTGCTGCCGATCAATAGAACAACAACTCCTCAGGAAGAGACTGGAACAGATATTATTGCTTAAGGACTTTCCATAAATCAAACGCACTAATAACCGTCAGACGAATTAGACAAGCAGTGAAACAAAACACTGCTGCATTGTCAAAGATAGGCTAGGCAGAACTAGTCAATTCAATTGGGTTTTTCACTCCATTTCATCCCTGCTAGCTGCTCTGGATAAAACACACACACGTAATTATAAAATTAACTAGGAGATTTAGCTTGAAAGGTCCACTTAGCATGTTTACATGAGCCTGCTGACCAGCTGCTGGTCACTGGAACAGCACAAATTATGGGCTAAAGAGTTTTTGATGGTCCAATTAAAAAAACCGAGTTTCTCTTTGCACTTTCCTGTCTACAAAAGTCAGTTGTGCAAACAGACTCTGAATGAAGAGTATGAATGAAATTTAATTTGAATGAAGTGAGATCTGCTCATTAAAGCTGCAATCTGTGACTTTTGCCTCTCTATCGCCATCTCTGTTTGAAACAAACATTGCAGGTAACTTACATTTCTTTATGTATATTGAAGTCAAATAAACCTGAAATTAGAAATTATTACTATAAACTTATTGTTGTAGGTTAAGAGTTCTGAACACTGATCTGTTCTTAGCAATAACTAATAGTTAAACACCTGATTTTGTGTTTTTAACTATAAAAAGTTACAGACTGCAGCTTTAACAAGCCATGTGGCAAACAAACCAAATTATTTTAAATGTGAAAATATTTTATTCCAATAAAATTTTTTATAAAAGCGTAAATATCATATAAGACTTTAGAAGTTACATCTTCTGCTTTGTTTCAGGCTCTTTGATGGTGTAATCGATGAGCGCCGGGGCGAATTGTGCAACAAACACATACAGTAATTAGTAAAATTGCCAATGAAATTGTGCTGCATGTGCCTGAAGGCCAGAGAAAGCCAGTTTAGTTTCTGCGCTAAAATCTAGCTTAAAGCAAAACAGCAGAACGTTATTGATTATGAAAATGCATTTGTTCCTTTGAACTACAAAAACACACTGATGATAAACAGTGTGACCCGTGTGAAGTCAGAGACTAGAGTTATTCCACTCACTTGAGTAAATGAATGATATCATTTACCACAATCATGGAGGAGGAAAAATCAATCAATCTAGGTAATTATATTCAAATTGTGGCCCTCTGGATCCTGTATGGATTTAATATGTTTTTTTGCTGGGTGGATCCTTAATAAATGCAGTGACTTGCTTCAAGTTAAGCTTTGGGAATAATAACATTTCCTGTGCAATCAGCATAGTAACTTTCTCATTGAGTGCCTGATGTCAGCCGCAATTATTGTGTCTCTCTATAATACGCATTTCCACAGAAATGGAATCAAGCTGGATAATTCGTAGGAGATGCAGAAAAATGAAGAAATATAATGGGGGAAATTCAGTTTGTTTTAACATTTTTAACAGCAAACAGCCACCAGCAACACTTCCCAGCATTGTTGTGCTCAGATAATGATATTCGCCAACAGCCCTGCATATAAAAAGCAAAGCTTGCCATAATGCAACACAAAGATGATAATGACGATCTAAGATTAATCCGATTGCGGTAATTCATTCTTGCAGGCATGAGTTTCACATCTGGACCGTTGACTACCTATGACAGGACCTTAAATGTGCTGAATTAGATTTATTCAAAATCAGGACCCCTTCACAGACTGCAGCCACTCCTTTCAAAACCGTAAAACCCAATTAAACACCCGCTTCACTTAATCGTGCACACATAGGTAAATAATTACAATCATATGGGAAAAAAACAGCCAAAATCCTGCAGCTCGGGGCAGCGCCGTCACCTCACCCCCTCTGTTCTCAAATTGAATTTGTACAAACTGAAACGCCCCATCAGTCTTTCCATTAAAGCCCCAGGGACCAAACATGCCTCCTAAAACATGAGCACTAATTCAAATCTGATACAAAGAATTAACGAATGGTAAGATTTAGAGATAAGCAAGCCTTGGTTTTTTTCACTCTGGTCTTCAGAAACGGTAAAATTCAGCACGCTAAAATTACCCACACAAAGCCCTCCTTTCATTAACCAATGACCTTTCATACATACAACATGCTCAGCTAGTAGAAACGCAACTATGGTTGATGATAGATTACGCGTGTTATTTTTGGATTAGCGCAACAGCGCGTTATGAAAGCGCAGGTTTGTACTGTAGGTGCAATAATGATACTAATGGCACATTCTGGTGTATTTGAATTCGCTCCCATTTTACACAATTTATTCCGCCAAAATGTTCAGCTGTAAGCAAGCAGATCTTACAGAGTTTTAGCAGCATAGCAACATGCACCTTTGCCATCCACCAATGCTAGCTCTCTCACAGACATGGCCTGTAGGATAATGGCCACATCGTTTCTAAACACAAAATTGCCTCTGCTATTGCAATCAAGTACAAGGGAAAAAACATCATTTACAAAATATTCAGCAACCCAGCAGCACCGCAAACACATTGACAGGGTATCAGCAAATATTATTTGCCCCATTAATAAGCAAATCAATTTCCTGGAAGGAAATATAACAAGACACCAGGGGAGCAAGAAGGGGGGGCTAAGCATGCCAAGCGTGTGATGGACATTTTGTACAAAACAACCCAACAGTCCTTGCAATGTTTTCCAGCACACTTTGTTCTGCACACTGATCTTGTCCCTGGAAGTACATAATTACAGTCTGTTAGCGCTGGCTGCCGGTTTCTAAATGATAACAGGGCATTCATGCTCGCTATCTGGGCATCACAAGACATCAGTGTGCTGAGGAACAGAGCATGGAGAAAAGCATGTTGGGAAATGCTAATTATTCTGCCACATCCGAGATGTCCATCAAACCCCCCGCACCTAATATAAAAAACCTCGTGAGCCGACCGCGCTCACGGCTCCCTCTTCGAAAAATCAAAGGTAACGTTAAAGGCTTCTGCCTTGTTATCGTAACGTATGGACGACATAAACACGTTCATTTATTTTGGCACAAACCGATGTGCCATTTTGTTTGGAGAAAATAGAGCTGAGGGAGATGAAGCAGAAAGGGGCTATGCATGGAACCCAACACAGCGAAGGTGAACATATCTCCACAGACAGACCGACAGCATACCATCATGGAGGAAAGGCACATGCTTGCACGGGCGAACAAAGCCCAGATAGTCCTCTCGCTAACGCTCCTGAGATGGAAGAAAAAATTTCAGTGAATATTCAATTGCAGACAATTCTCAGATACTTGACAACAGATCTAAGAAAGATCCCTGAGAACAGAATGTTGAAGGCTTCTAATATCTTTGATAGTCTAGTTATGATAATGACAAGAGGTAATGTAAAATTCATGAAGTGTACCTAGCAGATGAGCATCGTTAATAATTGTTTGGCAGACACACGGAGGAGGGCAAAATATCTGTGTTCCAAAACCTAGCAAGCTTCCTTGTTGCCTACTGCATACATAGGGAGCTGCCTTCTAAGGCACCTCAAAATTCCCACAATTAAAATGACATCAACTGGATTATCGCTTCATACACAAAACATTTACATAATGTATAATATTAATATTATAAATTATGGGTATAGACTAGGTATCCAGTACGATGTATTTAACTATAAATATATATGTTGGGTAAAATTATCTGTACAATATCCATATAGTTTTGTATTAAATAAAATGAATTAATAATCAACATTTCTCTTACATTGTCTGCCATCCTGGATTTATCACAATGCATTCTGGGATTGCTTCCTCCACAAAGGATACATGTGCTGCAATCTTCAAATCTAAAAACAAAAGAAAAACAAGAGGTTTTAGGAGGTGAATGATGTCTACTTCTAAGATACCTAGTACAAATAAATGTATATAATAAAGTGCTTTTTAATCCTGCCTCTGTAGGCATCTCACTATGTTTAGGAACACAGCAGATATGTTTCAGAAAATATACTGTTAAAGACACTGGTACATTTTACGGTAATTGTTTATAGACAGTTAAGTGCAGCTAAATTACTTTCATCTGCTGGAATGTGCAGCGGACGAGTTCAGTGTTTTCCAGCATCTGTCTGGAAGGAGAAGGCTGCAAACTTGTCATTAGTCTCTCATTACAAAGCTCCTTTGTCTTGTAATTACTCTACCTATTAGACCTATTCATTAATTCAGTGCTTTTAAAGATAATAAATTACCCCAGAAACTAAACCAACATGATGCAAGCTGCCTGATAGCTTCTACACTACCTTCAGAACGTACATCGAATGTTTCTGCAAATCAGGTCCACCTCAGAAGACATCAGAAGATCAGGCCCATCAGAAGACACCTTCAAAAGCATCACTGACAGTTTTGTGTCTGGACTTCTTCTGCGATACTGTTGTGAGTCTGCGCTTGCAGTCCATTCTGGAAAGATCTGTGAAAAATCTGTCTAACACAAATTACCAGCAGGATTCATCAGAATGCACAGGAGCTGCATTCGAAATGGCAGAATCTCGCATGCCAAGCCCACCTGTCAGGACATCACGCGCAATGCAAATTAACCTATACAAGGGAGTAAATATCTGAAGCTTTCACTCAGGTCCTCTTGGCTATCTTGAAAGCAGTTAAAATGCACGCTCATTCTGAGAACACAACCAGGTCTCCTCATTTTCAACAGCAAACTTCTACAAAGGAACATGAAAATGATGAGCAATTTTTATCAACAGCATCTTAGATGGCAGAAACGTGAGCATTGAAAGCGTTGGCTATCAAAACATGGCTGAGGTCTCTTTCGGTTGACATGCACGACATGGAACACATTTAGCAGGTCCTGACCTCACCCTACAGCATCTCATACCCCCGTGAACCCCCCGTCCACAGCCTGGTGTCTGTCTACGGTGGGAGACGTCTGTGGTCCGGCGCTACACCTGTGTACCATTTCACCACGCTGATCTCAGGCTTGGCCAGCACTACAGACAGCTGCAATTCAAAGATCTGAGCATCAGATTTCCTCCCAGGCATTGTCTGTTATGGTGGTGTGTGTGTGGGGGGGGGGCTCAGTAGCATTGGGGCCAATTTAGATGATTGGTCGTCAAATCTACGATAAAATGAGTTTCCCTGTGTTCTTTAAAAGTGACCCATGCCTGCCGGAGTAGTGTAAAATTAGACACGGCGTGTTTGTGTTGTGTCAGATGTGGTGACTGGCAGAAACTGTTAATAATTGCCTAAGTGCTCTGCCGTGTCAGAGCTGTCCATCAATCTGCGTTTCTCTCTTTCTTCGAGCTCTCAAAACATTTTCGCTGAACTGCGGAGGACAAACTACTTTCATTGATGGACTTGTCACTTCAGCGCTTCAAGTTGTAAAAATATTTTAACTCCTCACAAAACAAAAGGCCCCGTGTTGAAAGAGGCAATTCTCAGTTTTGACTATTCCAGATTTTCTCACAACATGCAAAGCCTCAAAACGTTTAATGACCATAAACAAAAACAGCTAAAAAAGTAATAAACATCAGAGGTACGATTTCCATGCAACTGTAAATATAATCAGATACGGTTAGTAGCATTTCACTATTTTTTCTTCAGATTTTACCTCCAGTAGCTTCGCAGGTCAAACAGTACGGCTGCTGGCATTTTTTCCTAATTAACTACTGTAGATTCATGAATTTAAAAGTGCAAAGTTAGTGCTGGAACTTGTGACATTTATCGAATTATGTCCCAATTAGCACTGACTACCATGTCATCGCCGATGGCCCATAAACAGCGTTTTTAAGTATCTACATGCAAGAAACCATAACCTATTGTGCACCTTCATTCAGTAGAGTAATTTGTTATGTCAGTTTTGCATTAGCATGTGCTAGTTTAGGGCCCCTGCCGGGTTTCTGTGAAAGAACAGCACAAAGCATTAAGGACCCTTTGCATTCCAAATAGTTTCCTTCACTTCTGTGAGGGAGCAAAAACTCATTCATTATTTTAATGGTTGTCAAATTTGTTTTCCAAATCTACTAAAAGGTTATCGTTGTTACATGCAGACAAGTGGTTATATCTGAATCAATGTTAACTTTGTTACCAGGGTAATTTACTGCTCTCTTCTGACCACGCTGTGCAAACTTAATCTCTGTATTTTTACAAAGCACCAGGTGAGATAGATTTATGCGTTCTACACGAACTGACCTTTCTATGATTAAAAAAACACGTTGGGCTGGGGCTAACTTATCATAAAAGATCGCAAAGTGCATAAATTATGGCTTCCGACTGATTAATATGCCACACGAACCACAGTAATGTATTATTACAAACTTGGTCATGGCTGTGGTCTGTATGAAACAGGGCTCCTGTACGTTTTTCATGGCTTGCTGTAACTGTTACGGCTAATGACTTTCAAGAGAAATTACGTGCTCCCTCAATGGGCGGAGCAATCCCTACAGACTCTACGGTGCTCCACATCTGAGGATCAAATTATGAGGGCACATTCATTAGCATGTATAATTGCCCACGATTGGCTAAGCTCCTCTGTGACACGGCACCACGGGCACTCGGAGCGAGAGCGGGAAATGTCACAAGATTTACAATGAAAGGCCAAGGCTGTGAGAGTTAAGAGATCTCATTTTTCTCAAGCGGGTTATCTTTATTGAATAAAACGTCCTCTATTAAGACGGATTCGGTGAGCAGTCTTTTGTTTACACAATAACTGAAAAGCAGGGGAAATTCTCACATTTTGCACAGGCAATTTATTATTAATAAGCACATCAGTGCGCCCGAGATGACCCAGAGACCAAACCAGTCATGGAAGGGGCATTAATCAAACACTCACAAATAATGCGCAACACAAGATACACTGATCCAATATTAGCAAACAAAAGATGAGCGTGTCTAACTTTATAAGGGCTTCTTTTGATATATAACAGCACCTCAGCTCAGTAACCCTGGTATCTATTCTTCCATAGAAACTGTTTAAAGGTAAGTATTCAGTCAATGCAGTCGTCAGCATAATCTAGAACCCTCTCGCCCTGCGAATGTGACACCACCCAAAAATGAGTGAGCATTATCAGCCCATGTCAATCAAACTCCTACAGTAACTGATAAAAGCACCGAACATGGAACCAACATCAAGAACATCTTACTCCACAATGATCTCAACCTTCTCATTATCTGTAGGTCTGAAGGTTCCTTCTCATTGATCTTCTAATTAACAAGCGTATCGGGTGGAGGTGTACCAGCATGTGAGGGTGAAAATAACGAAATGTCTCTGATACCTTCTCTCCAGGGGCAGACGTTCTCTCCAAGAAAAGAGGCATCTTTTAGAGGACAGATGGGATTGACAGCCTTATTAGGGAGGGCCGCGCCGGCCTCCATCCCGGCCTCGATATTGGATTTCTTGCGGTCCATATCGGTGCAGACACATGTAGATGTTGTAGCTGCATCTACGAGCAGAAACGAAATCAATACTACCAGCTTCTCAACAAGCTTTACTACATTACAGCAGCTGGGGCTGCAGGACCATCTGGCTGTCTCTCAAGAGCCACCGAGCCCGTGTACATCTCTGTCAGTGAAGTAACTCTTATTTGGTTAACACTAATCAACTGCAACAAAACAGTGCAATTCCTCTCACAGAGAGCCTTAACTTGATTTTTTTTTTTCAGGGGCGGTTGAAACATCTGTTCCACCGATGAGCCGAGAACACACAGCGGTTCTGTGAGCTGGGAAGAACCGGTGGAGCCTGATGAGTTATGACAGATGACACCTAACCTGAGAAGGGGGAGTTATTTAATTTTGTGGCAGAACCCAGGCTGTTCCTAAAAGCCATTGGGAAAGATTAGTAGTCATGGATAACACTCTCGTTCAACATTAAAGATGATGTTTAATTTCTGCACCAGTAGTGCCACCAACCCCAGACTAAAAAAAAATATCTGCTTTCCAACAGGTTTTTGAGGCGCACGCTCATCTGCCATTGGTCAGACAAACTTGTAGTCCCGCCTCAAACTCATGCCATTGGTTGTGACAATATTGCTAAGCTGACTAGTTCTGATGTTTAAATAAACAGGGCAATGATAATATGGCCACAGTGTTTACACTACGTGTGAGATCTCACTTGTTTTTTGTTTAGGTTTCAACTTTGTCTCAGATGTTTCTCCTTAAATTACTGAGGAAAAATAAAACAAAAATAGAGACAACTGGGAGAATAATTAAAACACATTAATCATATAGAGCTGTAAGATTAATGTAGATTGTAGCTAAATAACCTAGATTTGAGTTAAATTTGGTGAGAAATGTTTGAGTTCATTTTAAAATCTCAAACAATCTGACTTAATTGCAGACTGGGCAAATCTGAGCGTCTCACTGCTGAGATCTTTCTAAAACTCTAATGGAGACATGTGTGAGATTTTTGAGTCTTTTTTCAGGAGAAATATGAGACACAGTTGAATTGAGAAACCATATTACCATATTAAGTTAAAATCTGACAAGTTAAACGCTCTGTGTGATTGTAACCAAAACCATAAATGTTTTTTAAACAAAACAAACTTCCACATTTAAGTCCCCTTTGAAAAAAAACGACTGAAGAAAACAAGTGCAGAAGTTTCCATTTGCTCTGTCTAAAAGTAATTGAGATATTAAGTAGCTCACATCTCATCTTTTCTTTCCTATGGGGTGGACATTAATAAATGAATGAATGGATAGATATATTGCATTATTCTTACACTCTTTCTGTACACATAGGCTTTCCTCAACCATCTCCACCGTTCAGCATCCCTGGATAATGCAATGGCAGCCATATTGTTTCAACACACCCACCACAACATCTACTGATGGAGAGAAGACAGAGCACAGACACGTAATGAACAGGTAAGATTTTTAAAGACCACAGAGAGCCAAGAACCCTGGACAACGTCTTAGCTTAACCACAAAACTAACTATGTGATAGAAGACACACTTCAGCTTTAAATCCATCACGCTTCCTTTCCTGCAAAGTTCAGAAAACGTGTCACTCAATAAAGTCTGAATAATTAATTTCCCATGATAGACTCTTGTGATGGACTTTTAAAGATCTTGCCTTCAAACGATGTACCGCTTCCATCTGGATGATGTTAACACTCCGGCTGCACGTAACTACCAGCCGCAGTAACGCAGACACCCACCGCTTCTGAACACACAGAAAAAACACATTAATAAATACAGCAAGAAAAACTCTGTTCCGCCAACAATAACATTAACATCTGACACGCGAAGAGACGGAAAAAACGGCACCTTATCGCAGAAACGAGACGACCTTTGAAGTGTTTGTGTGAAAGGATCATATTAAAGCTTCAAAGAGTCCTTTTACATTCCCACCAAAGGAATAACCCTTGACACGCCGGCGCACAAACAAAGGCAGGGAAATAAATAAATAGCTCAATTTGGCGAAGTCTGAAAGCAAAGCAAGTTTCAGGTTGTTTTTCGTTTCATCCGATGGCACCGAGCTCGGGGGTAGCGGGGAGGTTTCTATTATTTGGGGGCTGATTAAAGCACCGTGACTGGTGTCCGTTCTGTTTTCCAGGGAAGGACTTGACGGCGCACAGCTCTCTGCCTGGTGCCTCCACATCGTGTTGGGTGATTTACAACTGACTGGCTCGGTTTATGTAGTGCAGTATTTTCATTTCTTCCCCGCTGAGTACCCGGTTCAGAACTCCTGAAGAAATATTATGCTTTGCTGACAAAATACAGTGACAGGCGTCTCCAACAAAAAAAAAAGTACCACGGTGTTAAACTGTATGAAAGCGAGGAGACGCGTCAGGGTCGGAGGTATCTGTAGCAGCCCATTGTCGTTTGATCTGAACCGGTTGTGATTGAGAGAAATGATGTTTATAGCTGACTTTAAAACCAACTTTCAATTTAAAAAAATGACGCAAGGAAGAGGAAAGGTCTGTAAAACAGACGGCGAAATTTATTGAAAAGCTTTTATGAGGGTCTCGCTGAAGAAACATGTGGCAGACAAATGAAATGTTTGTTTCAATGGCTTTGCCCTCAGACAAGCAGGTAAATCAATGTGCGGGACATTTTCATTAACCTCCGGTTTAAGCTGTAATGTTTGATGAAGACTTTGTGCTTGAACAACAACTTGATTTAGAGGAAGAAAAATAAGCGTCTACCAGGAGCCACATTACAGAAACTTTATCTCAAGTCCTGAGTTAAAATCTGACACGTTAAACGCTCTATATGTGATTGTAACCAAAACCATAATTGTTAACCAAACATAAAAAAAAAGTAACTTCCACATTTTATTCCCCTTTAAAAAAAACACAAAGTGCCTTTTAATGCTACACAGGTCAATATCTCAGTCACCTTGGGCTTATATTAAAGCTCAGCTGTGTGGACGCAGCATCAAGCAAAAAGGTTCAGTTAACGTTGTAAAAATGGGCCATTTGCAGTCAGCCATAATTAAAAATATTAGCCAAGCAGTTTAGACAAAAGACAGAGTAACAGAAATAAAGTAACATTAGTCATGTGATCTCAAAATCTCTTCCCCCATAAAGAGACCCACTCAGTGTAAAACAAACAGCCTTTACTGGGCTACAGTAACATGACTGAAGACTTTTGTGTATATTTTTAAACGTCTTACTAATTTCTAGAGCAGAAAAAATGACTGGAGCAGATGTAAACTAGCAAACACGTGCTCCATTGTTGTAATCGTAATATTTCTGAAGGAATACATTACACACATGTCTGCCATTAGTTTCTCATGCATATGAAACACTCATCAATGTGAATGTACATGATTTTGTGTGCGACTCTGACCTCTGAAACGGGAGGCGCTTCCAAAAACCTAGCGGAGCTCTGATCCTTTCAGACGGAGAAATGGATGGACACACCGCATCCTGCAATTACCCCTTGGTTACTGGAAGGGTGTTTGTTTTTATTTGGATTGCCATGGTAAGACAAACAGAAGTTAATTTGAATTCGTCACTACAAACGCTCGCACCCCCTGCATCTGACGAGCACTATAAATAAAGATTGTCATTGTAACCTAATCAAATTATGTGAAATATTTCGGTCGGGCTGTCAGTGTCTGAGTGAGTCCCCAGAGATCCTCTCTCCTC
Organism: Yasuhikotakia modesta; assembly: GCA_036877545.1. NCBI lineage: Eukaryota > Metazoa > Chordata > Actinopteri > Cypriniformes > Botiidae > Yasuhikotakia > Yasuhikotakia modesta. Next base: position 15,721 of record JBAJNP010002912.1, on the reverse strand, counting down.
GCTACAGGAGCTGCCAGGCTGCTTTGCTTCCTCACGCACGGAGATGTTATAAGCATAAATGGCACTCACATGATTTCAATGAGACGGGACCAGCCTTTCAGCACATTAGCTTTTGTTCTGGAAAGCACAAAGTAAAAGCTGGAGTTAGCAGAAGAAAAGGAGAGAAGGCGCATAACTGATAATAATAACAGCGGACTGTGGCAGTGCTGGAGAAAATGGGATTCCTCAGGCCCCAAACAGGCTATAAGTGGGAACGCCAGATGTAATTGCTCCGAATTAGACGTGAACCTAATGTGACACACAGGGGCCCTAGATAGGGCAGATAAAGTCATTCTGAAGGGAATAAAGTATGATATCACAATGGGTTCATAAAGATGTCCAGATTTTGTCAGTAATAACTGCAAGCCGTGATACAGCCTCCTCTCACAGCCAATAAGCTTTATAATATTTACCAATCATAGACCATAAAGCTGCCATTACGGGAAGCTCTGCCGGACTTCCCGGTAAGAATTATTGATGCTGTTTTATCCAATCTGCCCTTTCGATGGATGGAGACTGGGCTCTTATTAAAACTTTCAATTCTGCATAAATTTAGAGTGAAACAAATTTATATCAATCTAATAACTGACTTACTGGCCTGGGAGCTTCATAAAAGAAGAAAAAGCAGGACTACAAAGCCAAACAAAGAGGGCCGATTTTATCAAAAGACTATTTTTAGGGAATATCAAGTCAGGGTAAACTGGCATGCATTTAAACTCATTTCATTTAACTATATGTGAAATCGAAACAATGCTTAGATATTTACTTTGTTAATATTTCAGCGTTTCATGCATTTTGCAATATGGAGAATAATTTGAAACATGTATCCAAAATATTTTTACAAAATAAAATAAATCAATCTAACCTGAATGTTCCCTAGAGTGTTTATGGAAAGCTGAATGAACACAAACAGGGGAAAAATTACAGTTTATGTTATGCAATGTTATCATCCTGTCTACAAATTCTCAGCATACTAATATGCCAGTAATGGCTGCATCATTGCGCTTCTGCAAAATACCATCCACCCGGATACCTGTAATAATGGCTGTGATCAGTCACACCGCAAACCAGCCACAACGGACGCATCAGTCGGTGAGAGACACGCAGTCCGGCTGGAAAGCACAAATCCAAACAAACCTCTTCGCCTCGGCCCTCCCCACCGCCCCTCCGCCGCACCAATCAGCCCCGCCGCACCGCCGCTGCCCTGTGTCCTCTTAACTCCGTTTCCTCAGTGATTTTTCATCTACCTCGTTGGGCCGTTTTATTCATTGTTTCCCAGATGTAGTGATTGATGCTCTACTCTCTTAATCTGTGTGAATGATAGGAGCCGGGGAGCAGAGCCCGGGCGTGTGCGTGACACGGCCCTGCAGCCGCGGCCGGTGTTGACTGCTCGCTCCTCATCCTCATTTACATTTCAATCACAGCCTCATGAATGCAAAGACTCCGGCCCAAAATTAATAACGCCACAAGTTGGAGGTGGGCACCACCGCGAGGGTGACAGGAAGAGAGAGAGATGAAGAGGGGGTCTGCCAATCTTTTGTTCTTTACCAAAAATGCCCCCTTTTTTATTTCCCCTCTCTATCCTTTCTTCACGTCTCCAATGAATGGCATTACAGACAAAAGCATATCTGGAGTGACACAAATTTATTTCGGTTGCACCTCTATAGTATATTGTCATAGAACCAGGGGCCATTTGTCTGGGGACAATTTAGTTTCCATAAAGGATTTAAATGGTTTCTGTGGAGATAGTAGGGAGAAATTTAATTTGTTTCTCATTTACTACAGCAGGTATGAAAAGGAGAAAAATTGGATGGCTGATGGGCTAAAAATTGGTCCTGTCCCTCTGCTGTATCCCCTGAAGGATTGAAACCTTGCATCATATAGATTGAGTTCGACCCCCCCATCGCGCCACCCCCCCCAACCCAACCCAAGCTGCCACACGTCGAACGCTCGCCCCCCCCGACTCTGCCTCAAGCCCTCTCAGAGTGGTAACCTTAAACCAACTTAAAAAGTAACCTTTGGGGTGGCTGCCAATCACTCCAAAAACAACGTTTCCATCGATCTGCCTGTCCCTGTGATTTATGGCTTCATTTTACAGTAATTGAGAATTAGAGGGAAGATTAGCAAACCTCAACACTTCAGCTTGATATGCTCTCTGAACGCTGTAATTTGTCACGTTGGGATGTCGGACACTCTCTTACTCACAAAGGGGGGTTCCCTACTAATTGAATTTCCCGATAAGCCTGGAATTAATTTGACACCAGTGAAATCTGAATACAGCCCTCGTGCTTCGCCTGCGTGATGCGCCGAGACCCTGTTGCACGCTGTCGCACAGGCAAACACTATTGATCCGAATCACTTTGAGTTGAAGCCAAGTGAAGTATGGAATCACTAAATCTTATTTACACTCATATTGGAAGAGTTCATCTGCAGCTATCCCGAGCAGATAAAGAATATTATCTTTCATTTTGTTTGACTCCGCCAAGATGAATTTTTGGGTATTTCCTTCTGAGGGCAAACAAAGCAAATGCCTGGAGTCAACAGTCACGATTGAATTACCTGCCAGCTTTAGAAGTCTATTGTCTGGGTAATTTGTCGTCTAAGTGGCAAAATGAAAGCACTCGCCACCGCTCTGTAAGCGCCTCCTGTGATGTCATTCATAGCTGTGAAGTCTATTCAAAATCTGTTGACACCACACTTTCCACAAAGTCAAGCCCCGTGCGTCAACAAAAACCTCTGCTCTTTTATTTACCTGCTGTGAACGCTATACGCTAATAGATGCAAACTGCAATTTTGTGTTCTTTCAAAACACAAGGTAGAAATTTGCCAAACACACTTTGAAATTTACTACATCAACCCTTTAAACTACGTTTGCCATTCCTCATACAACAGCTCTAAAATGAACCGAAAGGTTTCTCCGCTGAGCACCATCGTGGATAAGAGCTATTTTCAGTGGGCTGTGTAAGCATGGGATCTGTTTAGCAGGCTAAGAGATGCATTTATCTGCTTAATGAACTTTGGGCTCTAACTTAATCCCGCTAATGCCTGTGTGAGTCAATTAGCAGCAGTGCATGTGCTGCGCTATTTATGAACCGAAGCGGGGCCTTGTTCTGCTCATCATGTCGCTGTTCTACCAGAATCTCTGTGCTAATCTCCTCACCGCTGCCTTTGTATAAACATGAGGCTCTGTTGCAGCTAGACAAGGCTCTGACATTATCAGATACACTGTGTCATTGAGCGCTCAGCAAGTTCTTAGCGTGCCGCGTAGACAAATGCAGCATAGCATGGGGGGGGTCTCACCTCCGCTTCGTCCTGACGGCAGCATTTGGCCCTGAGAAAAACAGTAAAAATTACAATGAATAAATAAATAAATTTGATTAATTAAATAGATAAAATGGTATTATTAAAAATCGCTGCAGGCAAAATGGATTGTTTAGTGTTAAGAACGGAGAACAATTTCTTATTCCTAAACTAAATCCATTTAAAAATAAATAAACTTAATGAGCATTTAAATGTTTCCACTGGACAGAACATGTTACTAAACACTTGTGCGTCAGTGAATCTACACACCAAAACAATGGAAACTATGAGGTGCAAGTTCACATTTTAATGTGAGGAGAGGGAAAAATAATATAATGGAGCAAAACAAATCAGTATTTAAAAAAATTACATGCATTATATTGTTTTTGTACCATTTTTTGGTTTACAGAACATGTTGTAATGCAGTTAGCTTAGCTGTTGCTTTCCTAATTTTTGGGGAATTGTTATCAGAAATAAACAGTTGTCAAATTCAAATCACAACCACAATTGTCAAATTTCTCTCCTCCTCATGTTATAATAACATCACAGAGTGAATCAGAACATAATAAACAACGTCTCCTGCGAGGTCTTACGGAAGATTCTGGCGCGGTATAATTGCGCTTGACGTGGTCTTTTAACCCGTTCAAAATGAGATGGGCAAGACATGTGTCTCAACATCCTGCAGGTTCCAGAGGTGAATGTATCTGTCTGAGTCCTCATTTCCTATTCAGAGCAAGGTGCTCCGCCGGATCGCCGAGGTGCCTGGAGAGAGAGGGAGAGAGATGAAGGGGGGGTACAAATGGGAGAAGGAGAGGAGGGGGATAACTGAGAGCCTGATAGAGACAGCCTGACAGCCTGGAATGGTCCATCAATAGATCCAACACACTGGTAATTTGGAGCACATTTAACATACATCAGTTGAGTGGGCGCGGGCTGTATGCGTCTTGTCGGGGAATCAGAGTAAATAACAGTTAAATCTGGTGTCAGCGCTGACCCCGCTGACCTCTGGAGCAGATGCAGTCCCCTGCACAGATGGGAGAGCGCAGAACAGTCCACACAGAACAGGACACAGACCACTGCATTTAACAACTGGAGGACATCATTACAACCTTACACCCTCTCTGTCTCTATCATACACACGCATGCGCGCACACACACACACACTTACATTTAAGGACATATTAAATCAACAAGTCATGAGAGGCCGTGTGTTACAGTAATTTTACCACGAGTAAAAGATTTTTCTAGACTCTCTTTACCACAAATAATACATGTTCCTCATTCCCTGTGGCAATAATCACTGCAATACAGATTCCAGCACCAATGAAAACACTGAACATGAACAACTTTAAATTCAACTCATACATTCAGTAGTAATCTAATCTTCAGTCCAAGATTCTCCCTGACATTTGAACACTGTGGAGACCGCAGATCCTAAGGCAGTCGCGTTTGTTAAGCAAACGGAATTATCAAAATATCCAGTTAATTCTTTCATCCAAAATCTCCCACTTTCTCACGGTTAAAAAGGCCGGACCAGGTAAACGCCCGGAGTCTGCCTGGGTGACACATCCAGAAGAAAGCAGAGCTAAACTACATGTCACGGAAAGGGAAAACAAATGATCCGTGTGCTTTGAAAACACAGCACCACAGGGCAAGTCACTGAGCATCCCTGTGCACAAGACAGGATGGTACATATACGAGACACAGCACCTGAGGCTAACCAGTTACTATGCCACTCACTCACCTCTACAAAGCACTCAAACACACTAGAAGCTCTCATGTGTCATGTCACATTTAGATATGGAGTATAGGGTAAAGACTTTGTCAAGTCTCTGTTTATAAAAGATGTGGAACAGGTTGCATTAACAAACAAACACTTTAAATTAGCCTGTGTCAGATAATTGACTCCTCACGCCGGATGCTTCTGCATTCACAGAAAGTAAATATTCCCTATCAGGTCACATTAATTACTTGAAACAGAATTGAACTTATATGCAAACATCTTGAAATAGTAACAATTTTGAACAGGCAAATCATCATGAACCAAATTTGCCATTTTTCCCCATAATGGAGCAAAACTGCAACCCAAAAGCAAACATTAGCTAACATCTTCGCTTATCAAACAGCTAGCAATCACAAAAGGCCATTCATATAGATAATCCTAAACCTACAGTACAGCAGCGAAAACAACATATGAGCGTTTAACATTATTAGCGGACTACAGAAACTGCGGTTGCTTCTGAAAAGTTCTGATGCTTTCGGACAATCCCGGACACAGGCCTCGGTTTAATTTCACTTGAGGAAGAGCACGTTTAGCATCTCCCTCAGAACATTTGGCCCGGCACACTGAGAGATGTGCAGCTTAGTGATCTTTTCCCCAAACTATTGAACTTCGTTGCAGGCCTCTTGCCCCTAACTCAATTACAGCAAATTAGACACAGTGGATTCTGCATAACCTAACTGTATTACATTGATATAATTTAGCCTCAGTTCCTTGCTTTAAGTGTGTGTGGCTGCCTAATAAAAATTGTCAGTTAAAATGAATATACAGCTTGTGTAATTAAATTTAATTGGATCTTGTCACTTTTAATCAGCTTCGGGTTTGGATCCTCGTCGAGTGTTGCTGCTCTGATGGTGCCTCTGGTTTGTTCGTTGCTTTATTGCAAGCTGTGCTCTCAGCCCGGCTGAGGCTTAACGCGCCCAGACCTGATTTGAGCTCAAAGCCTTTGAACCCTGAACGCAAGCGCAAGGAATCAGGCTAATTTAATGGTGGTTCATTTATTCAGAAATGCTGGGCAACAGCTTTTTTTTCTTCTTTGGCTGCAGAAAAAGTTGTGTTAACATTCATTAGGCCCTGGGTTTGGACTGGTCTCTGGGACGCATTCTTACATGTTCGAGATTGATCTGAGGTTAGAGGAACTATGAACCGGCAACACCATAAATATGGATGTTCTGAGCAATATCTGCTTTTGGATAATTGAAAACACAAAGTGTCTTATTTATTATGAGAATCAGCCAGCAGGTTAAAGATGTAATTAGTGGCGCTTGTTAAAACAAAGATAACGTTACTATTCGTTCTACCTGCAATACTAGCGGTTTGTTCAAAACATCACCTCACGATAGTTTATGACAGAAATACCACAACACTCATCAGCAACGTCTGAGGTATTCAAATAATGTACACACCATTTTCATAGACATTTGACATTTTACATTTTCCCTTGAAGACTTACACTAAAGACGAGACCTCAGTAATGGGAACCAATTACACAAAAATCATCCCTATCATTCATTTTAATGATCACAAAGCAATCATCAAAATAAAATCAACCGCCACACATTCCCTAGCAACACCCTAGCAACCACCCACGCTTTGCATGGACAAGCACAACTCAAACTTTACAGAAAATGCACATTTGTCTAGTTTATGTTCTCATCTTTTGCACCAGGGTACTGAAGGTTTTTTCTGTGTGGGTTTGTATCTGAAACTCACTGTGTCCTGACCCCTGTTCTTTTTTCTCTCCACACTTTTCTGTAAGTCGCAAGGCAAAACATCCTATAAATAATAATGTATGAAACGCTCCAAAATACGTGCAAGTGCTTGTGTGTTTTCTACAAATTACAAAGCTAATCCGCAGCGCTAACTGAACCGCAGCCGCACAGATGGTGAAGGCACAGCCTATCCGCGCGCAGAATTGAACATGCAGCCCATTACCTTGAGCACAGGGAAATCTTTATTCACCATTTCCAGGGCTGTTAAAGTGCATTCCCTTTCAATCCATTAAAGTCCTCCATCCCGCTCTCCTCATCACGCCAGCCGCTTAATTTGACAATGACAAAGAGCTACTTGCTGATTTTAAATTTCATAATTTTAATCTGTCAAGGCTGACATTTAATTAGTGGCTTCCTAACCTGTGTCTGCCTCGCTTGTGAAGGGCACCGTTGTTCCCGCCACACAATCTCGCCGGCGCGAGTGGATTAATATATATGTACATTACCAGCTGCTACAAAGACAATACACAGAAAGGGGGCTATTAGTTCTTAATCTAGACAGATGAGGTTAATAATACTTTTAAGAGTGGCTCCATTAAAGCACTGACTGATTAAGACCCGCGCCGGCTCCATTATGAGCCGTTGATTAGGACCCGGGCTGAGGCTTTTTGTTCTGTGCCTGGCCATTTCAAACGAATCTTTTTCTCTGTTGGCGGCGACAATAAGCCCTGACCTAATGAGAATCCGGACAGGCCCCTCCGGGTTTATCCGTGAATGTTTCCTCCTGAACCATCCACTACCAACAGGCTAGTGCCACAAAAGTAGGTTCCCTGCGATTTGAATACAGCTTAAGAATAGAAACTCTGGCACGGCACGCAATCAATTTCTGAACGCGCCGCATTTTCCCCGCCCGCCGCTGTCATAAATCTAAATGTGAAATGCATCCCATTTGCTGCCATTGCTTGCTTTTACCTTCCAGTATATTTGTCTCGGGGCTGGTACCAAGGGCAGAGCTCTCCTCTTTTCTATCTCAGGCAGTCTGCTCTCTGAAAGGTGTTATTGATTTGTAAATCAATAAGTAATGAGACAGGATAGGGGGCACATAGACGGAGACAGACAGCTTTGAGGGGAGTGTCAAGTGTGCTGGTGGGACAGGTATCTGTGCCTGTGGGCAGCCTGTTAATGAGTGCCCAAGTGCTGCCCTCCGCTCTCAGCCAATAGGAATTGTGGTGCATCAGACCGTGTTGCAATGAAAAACTCTTTTCATTGTTTATCATCACTCACAGGTGCAATTTAGCAGCTGTTAAAATTAAAACGCACCTAAACTAACAAATCTCAGTCAATGCCGGGTCACGGGCAGTTTTGGGCAATGGTACATTTGGAAGTAACATCTTACAATATTGCATTACTTAGAAAGTAATAATGTAAAGATGTTTCTTAACTTTATATGGGAGAAGTTGATTTTGCCACGCACAAATGTTAGCCAACAAACACTTTCTCCCAGCATTGAAAAGATAGGGGGGTTTTCAAAAATAATGAAAATAAGTGAAATAAATAAATGCACATTTTAAATAACTTATCATAGTGTTAAATTATAGTGCAATGGTTAACTAGTTCTCAAAAAAAAAGACCAAAAAGCTGATGACATGACTTGCATTACTTGTAACCATTACCCCAAACGCTGCTCATGGAAACAAATGCATTACACAGTCCTGTTTCATATGACATCACATTTACATCCACGATGTCATAATTCAAAACAATTGCTCCGGCTGCAGAAACCTTCAAATCTGCAGCTGAAGTCATCATAATTCACAGCTGGATTATGATTTAAAAGACCGCATTTCTAACATCCCACTTTCCAAAATGCTCTCATGCTTTGTCTCTTATCCTCTATTGTTCATCTCCTGAATTTAATGAACGCATTAATAACACACATAAATCATTATGAATATTAAAGATCATCCATATCCATTATTTTCAAATGACTTCCAAATTTTCAGCAAAAAGTCAAAAAAATCTTTGCTTGACTAAATCCCACCCTGTTTTAATACTGATCTCTGTGAGCCACTTCTATTCAATTTCCATAAATAAAATTACAGATATATATTGAAGCGTCATCATTCATCTCTCAGAAAAGATGAAGGCCCACTAGTGGTGGAATTTATATCTGTAGAAGAGAAAACAAAGGTAAAGACTGTTAAACAGACACTGTAAGTCAGTAGTTCAATCACATTCATCAACACACCAATAGATTCTGTTTAACTGCCTTTTAAAATGGTAATAGTTTAAAATGGATTGTCTAGTTTAAAATGTATTGTTTTAAAGTAGATGTAATACAATACATAATACATACCAAAGGTAACACTTTAGCATGGGGACAAGCTCACACTTTTAACAAGTTACCTATTAGCTTGCATATTTACAGTTTATTAGTACTTATTAGCACATATGAATTATTTACCAGGGTATTCCTGCCCTATACCTACACAAAGACACACACACACACACACACACACACACACACACACAGTACCTGTGCCTTTCAAATGGGGGTACCTATAAGAAAAAATATTTTAATAAATGTTACATATCAGATTTTTGTGCTTAATGCAGCACAATAGTCTCCTATAACATACAAAGCTACATTTCAGTGTGCAGTAAATCCTTTATTATATTAAATGACTTGAATTTCACAGACACCTTAAGCATGTTATTCTGAGCGCTGCTTTTTTCTTTTGTGATAATCACAGCTACATTATTCGGCCTGACCTATCCTTCCAACACACCAATACCAAATATCATAAATCAGTGAAGACACAAAGAGAAAAGGGTTTCATTGCTGGAACAAAGACGAGTTAAAAAAGGAGAGAGTGAATTTTCTCCACATGTGCTGGCAGACAGAGCGCTGGCGGATGAAAGCACGTGAACGCTTGTAAAAATAGATAACAGGTGAAAACAGTACGGAGAAAAAACAGCACCTGCTTAAAGCCTCTAAATCACACGGCACTCTAATTGATAATTGATAATGGGCTAATTTCCTGCAGAGGGGAACTGTAACTCACTGCAGCTCCCCGCAGCCATAATCGACTTCCCAGTCATATCACTCCCTCTGCATCCCATTGTGTCCTATTCACATGACGAGCGGGAGCGGGAAAGTTTTTTTCTTTTTTTGACACATGTGGATATCTGAAACACATTGATGTGTCGGGGGCGGTTAAGCAACGTGGAGGGAAAATTAAGCGACGTGATCGCTGCCGTATTGTTTCGGCTTCCCGAACGGATTCCTGTAATCTAAAATTGATCGTGCGAATCTGACACACCCCGTTGCTAATTACTGGATCCATTATCAAATAATTAGCATGATGAAAACGTATAATAGACGATTAGCCCCGCACCTCTCCACCTCGGGTCGCGGCGGGATACGGTTCTTGATGTCGCCGTAGCGAAAGACATGAAAAGAATATCACATCAAAAGGCGAGGAGGGCGTTTGTGGCGGATTTGCAGGTGCGGGTCGTGCTGCGCCGGGGTTCTCTGGGTCCTGTAATTCTCCCCATCAGAACGAGGCTCGCCGGGCTACTGCTCTCTCTCACACACCTCTCATTAGACACACTGGACTGACGCTAGGGGCCCTAATTAGGGTCTGATCTGAAACATACTCATCCTCCTTATCTAGCAAAGAAACATTCATCGCTAAAAAAAAAAATGAAGATAGTCCAGAGGAAATACAGATAGCAAAACACGAGTGAAGGTGGCAGCGCTAAGAGACGGAGATCTAGTTAAGGCGGGTTACATAGCTTAAGGTTGGTACGCTCATATTTGAGACGATTAACACACAGGAGGTTCATCGAGCTCTGCTGTTCACCAGAGCGGGTGGTTAATACATTAATACATAACATCACAAATAAGAAAACGATTTCATGAACATCGCCGGCTGATGATACTTTTAAAAACAAATCAAAAGACAAACAAGTTCAAGTGATCCAATTTTAAAGTCAGGAGAAACTGCCTCCGCGTTGTATTACAGTAATGTGCTCTTCAAATTCCTGCAAAGATGTCAGCGGAAACTTTTATTTGTTCTTTGTAAAGCAAATGTATTTTTAAGAATAATAATAATGCATAATAGATTTGTTCTCGGCCCTCACAATTGGAATTTGTTGCTGCTGTAAATGTAATATTCATCGTGCATATTCAAATGTCCAGACAATGTACCTACCTTACTTCACGCATTAATATTCTAATTTGCCGACAATTCCTTTAATGTGCCTGGGAACAGAGAAACAATACTCATTTATATTCATTATTTTCAAATAAAGAGAAAATTTCAGTGCAAAAAAAAACAACATCCTCGAAAATATGTAAACACTCATAAGGATATTACTAAAGTTGAAGATTTAACTTTTTTAACTAGTCTAAATGTGTTCTTCATGGTGCATAAATTCACTTTGTTGAAAGATAATATTTACTTTATTGCAGAAGCCCTTTATCATTGTGATGGGACTCTGTGCTTTTATTAGGTACGGGTCAATAAATGCCTTTGGTACAGAATTTCTGAGAGCGCCACAGATTCTGCTGTGCATTAACTTTCCTATTTTTGGCAACACATCAATATCAGACAAAATAAAGGGCAAGCGTTTTGCTTAAAGTTTTAAATATCTTTTTTATTGAAGGTTATAAAAAATTAAAGAAAGTAAAACTAAAAACATTACGATGCTACTATGAACATTTTATCGAATATTAGGACGTCTGTCGTCCCTTTTGGAGAACGTCTGTGATTTATGTTTTACCTGAACGAACGAACACACACAAGGCACACACACAGCATATACACACACAGCATACACACACACACACACACACACACACACACAGCATATACACACACAGCATACACACACACACACACCATATACACACACAGCATATATACACACACACAGCATACACACACTCCTGTCACCCATTTCACAGCTGGTTGTGCATGTGTGACTATTTAGGGGCGTGAAGTTCACACCCCTCCTCCCGACTCTCTGATTGAATCTGCGACTCCCTGCAGGATTATTAGGATTCTAATTCAATCTGAATTTCAGGAACTTGTTTGCTTGGTTACCTGTCATGTGCCATCAGCGTGTCATATTAGTGCTGATCGTTCCCTGAACCTAATCTACTTTAAACAATTTCATTGGATGGTGGTCTATAAATCATTTCATAATGGGCCTGACATACCCAGGCTTAGGTAAGTAAACAAATCAGGTTTGTTTTACGTTAGGCAGCAATGAACTTGGCTTATCAACTTCATATTGATTCACGCACACCGCAAAGTCAAAATTCCTCCAGCCCCTCATTAATGTAAGTGGGGATCAGCAGTTAACAATTTAAATATTTTCAAATGCATGGGACCCAATCCGATCACGTGACATCCGTCATCCTGGTTACCTGCTTTGCACCAGAAAGCAATCCACTGCTAGCGTTTCCAGCAACTGATAGAGAAAACGCTAAAAAGCTACAGCGCTAACGTTACAAAAACTCATGAAAACAGTTCATTTAAAGCTAATAATGTATTGTTTTTATATCTACTCAATAAAACGTTTTATTGTTGCTTTGGTCGTTTTTCCGATGTGTTTGGTGTTTCGCTTTTGAATAAATGTGAGTAAACGTATAACCTTTTATACAGCGGTTTACACTTGCCAAACCAGATGAAAATGTGTTTTGTTTTGCTGTACAAACACATGCAAAACACATGCTTATTCATTCGCTCGCAGACTCACCAGGCAGCCAGACTCACACTTAAAAACCAAATATCATTAAACTCATTTAGATAATTCCACTCTAAATCGTTAAAGATTCATCATGGCATCGGCTTTATTTACTCCATTAAATGTGCAAGGAAATAGCTTTAAATGTGAATAAAAAAACAGTTCCGATTAAGGTTGAATGGCTAGTATTCTTCAGTAGTAAATACAGTAAAATTGTCCATATGAAAACATAAGTGTAATGTATGCATATACATGGAGAATGAGGTGAAACACAGGTACTTACAAATCATACTGTTTGCCAGTAACTCCAAGCCAGACCACCAACACACTGCAAAAGAGTTTACAAACACAATGATTCATTTGCATGTTGCATTTCTGATGTGCTAACCTGAAAAGATGCATTTAAAATGGCATTACTGCAACAACCACAAAGCAACTTCCATATGCAAAATGTTTTTGCCACGGTCAGTTTATGCTTGTCCAGTTCTTAAATGCCAGAAAAAAGGGGGAAAAAACAGAGGAGATCTGTCTGAACTCAAAAATGTTAACTGGTTCAATGTAGTGTCAGGGGATTTTTTCACACCAATATATCTCCCTAATGCAAGCAATTTCCTGGAGCTTTGAGTCCTGAGATGGGATTTGGCCCCAGTCAGGCCAGCAGTTTTGAATGAATTCTAATGTTGGCCAATAAGGGAGAGATTAAATACATTTAGGCTAGCAGGTAAGCCGTGTACCCCGTCTTACTCAACACAGACCCAACACTGACACTCCGAGCACACACACACACACACACACACACACACACACACACACACAAACACACACACGCACACACGCACACACGCACACACGCACACACGCACACGCATAACACTCACAAAATACACAGTACACACATTGCATTGTTTAAGCATTTAATTTACTAAAACCAATTTTAAAAAAGTGCCTAAAAATCTTATTTAAATGCTTTGCCAGACACAATTCTCCATTTTGAAGGCCAGATTTGAGTGCTAGATTTTGACAGACACTCATTCTATAATAATCCTGACAGACACATCTTTCACACTAATTTGCACAGACACCTTTTCACACAGTGAAATGACAGTCGGCCTGGTTGGATTGCTTTTGTTTTGAAATAGCCAAATGTGGGTAAATTTACAAAAAAAAAAAAATCACTTGCTGGTTAACACTAACAAACCCTAAACCAGGTAAGACAGAGTTTTACTAACAAGTGCCTCAGATCTTTGTGATCTCAGATATTTGTGATTTCTGCTCTAGGAAAGGAGTCAACAAGCAGGTTCTGCAAAAGACAGTACTCCAAAACCTTTCTTCTTTTTCTTGAAAAAAAGTGTTTTTGGCACCTTCCTCGCACCCAAATCATTGCTGGCATTCAGGAGGTAATATTCTCAATCACAGTTGTGCCGTGTCTGCTCAGCCCTCTTTAATTCCTACCTAAATGCGTTCATTGTTGACAATACGAGGTAAACAAGGACGGTGAGGATGAGTCTCTGGAGGCAAAGGGGGAAAGCCACATCCGAGAGGATCCGCGCAGATTCGCCTACCGAGCGTCAGCAAACCACTGCCTTTATGCCTCTAACTGACAGCAATTACTGATTCGCTCTGATAAATAAGAACAGGAATAAACCAGGCCAAGACACTCCAAACAGCAACTGTTTACATTTCACCTCTTCCACACAGACAGATCAGTCAATCACAAGCGTTTCAGATGGGTGTTTACCCATCAGCTTGCCACAAAACCACATTAGATAGCAGCGAGGCATTTACAAATGCACCAGGCTGGCTGTGGACTGACGCGCGGTGACTGTACTGTCAGAGGAAGAAGAGTGATAGAAAATGAAGCTATTTTTTCGGGTGCTACAATGAAGCTGTATTTCAGAAAGTGAGCGTTGCTTTTTCTGTCAGATGCATTATTTTATTGGTGGAGCACAGAGCACCATTGTTAAGAATAATTAACAATATGGTCATTAATGCTAAACTGAGCAAAATTCTAGGTTATTCTAAGCAAACACATGGATTATCATACATCATTACTGCATCTACATATATTATTTTGTACTACAGTACTATTGAAACCAAATACTGTTACTATACTTGCTTTGAATTACATTTATAGTACAAAAAACTCTGTACTATGAGGGTGTAAAAATGGGGTCAAACCCTGGTGTCACCTGTAAAACTAGAGAACAATCATGTAAATATTCAAAATTATACTTTTGTCAATGTAAAGATGGAAGTTTTGAAAGAAGTTTTAGAACAAAGTGGGACAAACAAATGAGTAAATTATTAAATTATTACTTTTTTAATCAGTTTGGGTCAGTATAGTCAAAACCAGAACAAACTGAACTAAAATGTTTCCATGACTAAGGACTCAATGAATAAGTGTAAGTACGTTTTATTTGTACATTTAAATAAAACTTGTTTTCATGTAGACAAAGTTTTTCACAAGTAAAATTTCTCACACCTCTAATCAAAAACGACGTACCAATATTATCAGTGAGAAACACACAGAAAGCAAAAAGAGAAAAGACCACCTCAGTGACAGATCCATTAAATGTGAAGTCAGCCAAACGACTGTTTGTCCCCCACCCTGCCCAAACGGTCCATCTCCTGTCCCCACGTTTGGTGTGGTCAATGAGCGGATCATGAGGGGCCAATGCAATCAGAACCGGGACAGATTAGTCACTGTCTCCCAGCATAACCTTCTCCTTACAGCTGACAGGAGACATCAAACCTAACTTGTGTAGAAAGTGACTCTAATTGTCATTTCAGTGGACAAGAATCTGCTACCATTTCAGAGATGCTCTTGAAATTTAGTGAGCTACTTCATCATATGGACGGTCCCGGGCAAGGAGATCTTATTGGAAGGGACTTTTATGCTAAGATGGACTTCTTAAATTGGCAGCGCTTGTCACGTCGTACTTATCATGCATACGGAATTAGCAAAGGTTTTTAGTCTTAGGCCAAACAACATTACCTGACAGTGGGTTTTAGAAACAGAGCGAGACCCATTTTCCCTGCCTCATCTCTTCAGTACATCCACAGATGATAAGCTATCCAAAACTGAACCTATCTGAAAGACTCACTAACATTAGCATCCTACGAACTGTTAAAA